>JACDOX010000005.1:223929-292404 GCA_014549065.1 Cardinalis cardinalis | reverse complement strand
ACCATGAATGCATTCCATGAAAAACACCTGCTACGGATGCAAAGAGAAGTGAGACACCAAAACCTGTACATGAGGACAAGTAGAGCATCTAACAAGTAAGGTTGGAATACAGTCAAATTGAGAAGTCCAGCACAGTATCCACAAGGTAATAACAGTATTTCTTCACTTTTGCATTGTTCCCTTTCCCCTCTTTCAGTGGCACTCTGTCAGTTGTTAATGGCTGGCTTAGCTGTGCCACTGATTAATGCCTTCCCTGTGGAATACTGTTGCAGTAAAAACATGTAAATGTGAAGATGTAAAAGTATACTGATTTACATGGAAACATGTAAAAAACGTATTGGTTACTGTACTGGTGTGGAATGAAAGAACCTCAAGGCCAACGCTTTATCTCCAGTGGTGAAGAATGTGAAATATTACCTTGAAAGGAAAAAAACACTCTGTGTTTTATTTACCTAATYGCAGAATGTTGAGGCAAGGGCGAGACATTACTCCTGAACTCGGTTATTAGCTTAGAAGCTTGAGTGTGAGGAGCAGGATCTCAGACAGTTTTATCTGTTTAACTTCAYGGTTGTATAATCATAAGCATTATAGAATTACTGGTATTGGTGGCTGACTTTAAAACATTATTCTTCCAGTGTTTCAGCTGGAATATTGGAGAGGGGTTTCTATCCAGATCTTTTTTCAATTATTAAAAGTGCTCAAGTGTGTTATCGATTACTCATCTAATACAGGTGATGTGGGACCTATTGTTTAAGTCAATCCCTGATTTGTTGCCATGTCATGTTGCTCTTGAAAAAATGTTACTGCTGAAAATGACTGCTTCTTTTTCTTGTTTTTATTTAAAGAAGAATTTCTTCTGTTTGGGAAACACTGAGACATGTATTTACCAATAGACGTGTTTGGGAAATACAAAATTATGTTTGATGCAGAGTACTTCCTAAAGTTGGTTTTGTTTGTTTTGTTGTTTGCATACACATTTAAATTGAATGTGTTGTTTTGTTCTTTGTATACACATTTAAAATGAATGCGATATCTGCCTCACAGAGTGGCACCCATTTTACTAACAGAGGCAAGCGTAGGTTAGCATAGAAGTAAATGATTGCTAAACCAGTTTATTTGTTATACCGTGAAATTCATGTAAACAAAAATACTCTCCCAGAAAATGTTTTCTTTGAACACCTGCCAAAGTTTATTGAATTCATCTGTCTTGACACAGCACGTTGGCTGAGATCAAATAAGTCCATACCTTGCAGTGAACAGCTGCAGCTACTTTAAAATGAAGTTAAGCAAGCATGGAAAAAAAAAAAAAACAACAAAAAAAGGGGAACGAAAAATAATAGCAGAAGAAAAGTAATTAGCCTGATACAATAAAATCTGAAGTGATTCAGTACATAAAAAAGCACTTCCACGTTACAGCAGTGACTCACAGATGAGCTGAACAACTGACCAGGCCGCACCTTCCTTACGACTGCCCGGTACGCCGCATCCATACGGATGGAATTCTCGCCCGTTCCCAACAACCGGCCTCTCCTTTCCTTTGCTAAACACCCGCCACGGGCGGCATGCACCCGGCAGGGCCCAGAGAGGCCCGCCTGGCAGCACCTGTGCCTCTCCCGGCCAGCTGGGGCTCAGGTAGCGGCCGGGCCGCATGTGTCCCCCCCGGCCAGGGGGCGTGACAGCGGCGGGCGGCCCCGGGGCACTTGCCGGGGCGGTGGGAGCGCGGTCCTTGCCTGTCGGGGCCGCAGTTTTGGGGATGGATGCGCACCGGGGCGCGGAGGTTCGCGCAACTCCCGCCCCTGCCGGGCGCGCCGCCCCCGCCCTGCCCGGCCCCTTGCCGGCGATTGGCGGCAGCGCCCGGGCAGGTGCCGGTGCGCGGCGGGAGCTGCCGCCGCCGGCACCGCAGCAGCACTCGGCGCGTCCGGCGGGGCGGGGAGGGCTGAAGGCGACAGCGACAGCAGTAGCGGCGGCGGCAGAAGCGGCAGCAGCAGCAGGAGGAGGAGGAGAAGAAGAAGAAGACAGCGGCTCTCKCCTTGCACCGGCCGGTGCGGAGCGGGTCCGGGGCACCTGTGCCCGGCGGCTCCGAGCAGCTGGTGGCCGGGGACCGGCGCGGGGCGGCCGCAGACCCCGCCGTGCATGAGCGACGGGGCGCAGCCGCCGGCGGTGGCTCTGCCCGTGCCCCAGAGCGAGGCGCTTCCCGCCCGCCTGCCATTGCGGTGCAGCCCTCGCACTTGGCCGAGGGTGAGTACGGCCGGAGCCGGGGTGGGCTGGCTGGGGGCCCCCCTGTCGCGGCAGCGCGGGGCCGGCCGCGCCGTGGGGCGGCCTGCGGCAGGGCCGAGGTGCGGGGCCGCAGCGCCCGTCGGGGCCGGCCGGGCTCGGGCCGTGGGGGGCCCCGCGCCGCTGGGGAGGGGTCGGGCGGGCCCGGGGGTCGGGGGGGGCCGGTGGCCGAGGGACCGCCGCTCTCCGCGGCGTCCGGGGGCGAGGCGGGCCGCTCCTCCGCGGCAGCGCGGCATTAGGCTGTGCTTTAATTACCGGACAGATGTCTGAGCAGTTTCGTGGTGTTCTGCTGGCCGCGTGGCTCTTCGAGCGCTGTCACTGCAGTGCATCATCATCATCGTTATCATCGGAGTGTTTTACTCTTGATCAACTTCCCCGGGAGCCCGGGGAGGGTTTCAGCGTGGCGCTGCCGCTGTCCCCGTTTCATGGGAGCATCCCGCCACGCTGCGCTTGTAATTTATGCCTCAGACAGAAGCAGCGTGCGTTTTCCTAGTATCAAGGTCAGTTTATCGTAACTGCTGAGGAAAATACCATATGGCTCAGACTGACTTTTCTTAGGGAATCTAATTAAGTCGGAGCCTGTGTTGTGCTGGGATTTGCGTTATGTTTCAGGCAAGCGTAACCGAATTAGATTGCAGAATGCCTTATAGCGCGTGTGTGTCGCTCCTCAAGAGTGTTTGCGGGGACATTAACCGTAACTAGCAATCTATTTTGACAAATTATGCTTTTTTGTCTCATACCTACCATTTTATTATTTCCTGCATTTCTGAAAATGTGGGTAGCTGCCTCCCTATGGAGCCAGGAGTTTTTTAGAATAGGCACAGCAAAGATTTTAGCAATAAAGGCTTCTACTCATTCCTCTTGTAAGCCTTTTCTGGAAGGCTAGAGAGAGAATGGAAGGATARTTAGTCTAGATCTCATATTACCAGACATCTTTCTGATTTTGATGGACCTGTCATCAAAGTGGACAGGTTTTTACAGTTGCTTATTTATGGTGATAGCTGCTCTCTGTTAACTGCGTTGGGACCACTGACTAAGCCCCTGCTGTTAAATGTCAAACAGTAGTGTTTGCTGCTTAATTCTACCTTTAGGAAATGAACAGAGCTGTGCAAAAAGCAGAAGATGCTGTATCTTGTACGTAGCCCCTCAGGCTACTGCCTTACCCATCATTGTTCAAGTATCAGATTGTATCAGAGCATATTTACTGATGCCTTATGCCTGAGCATCTAAAAAGGTACTTGGCTCTTGTGTAGCCTTTCTGGGGAGTTCGTCAGGTAACTTAGTAGATTGCAGTTAGAAACTGGGGAGTAGCGCTCTCAATACCTGTGATATGTTAATTGCTGGTGGTGAGAATGCACACAAGTCAATTCCACCCCAGTAGCCCTCACAGCGGTGAAATGTACTTAGAGCAATACACCCTGTGACAGGATTTGCCTCTTGGACCTGCTGCGTGTGCAAATGACACAATATTGTCCTTTCAGACAGGGTAGTGCCTTTTTCTCTTCGTCTGAACCACTGCTGTCTGGATGTAGAAAACTGAGTTAGAACTTTCATTTATTTTCCTGAGTTGGTTTCTTGCTTCCATGCTAACCTGATGAATGCATCTAAGTGCACTACATAGAGTGTACCCAAGTGTATGAGCACAGTAGGAATTCACCCTTCTCACTTCATAGTTGCAGTAAACAGAACATTTGAACGGCTTGTATTTAAGTAAAGAAAAAAAATCACCAAAGCATGCATGGGTGATGATGAAGCAAGGCTGTATGTACCAAGTGCACTATTGTTCATAAACAGTACATTGGTATGAAAATGCGACTCCTTTGTATTGCTGCCAACATTAACATGCTCTATTGTTATAAGGCTGGAAACCGTGGTTTGGCAGTGTAAACCACCTTAATTTGCCCTTGGAAAGCTGGACAGGTTGAAAGAATCTAGCTGAATATAATTCCGTGAAAACCACAGGGACAGCTTTTCTCATTGAGAAAACCAGTTGAATTGTTTGAGCAGATTAATGCTGCCTTCCTGTGAAATGCTTTATTCACCTTCCTTTTGGATTCAGGTAGGTTATTTTTTAGATAGATTCTTAGAGATAATAAAGGCTTTTGACTTACCTGTGAACCATTGACAGCCAGAGAATAAAACAGCTCCAAGTTTCTTATGCTCAGAGATTTATAGCACCTTACTTTCAGAAGAAGCTTTTAGGGCTTAAGGGATGAGGCAGGTGAATGCTATATTTTGGTGTGAAGTGAAGCACACCACACTATTCCTCAATTTGCTAAAGAAACTTCACCGTTATGATAAAACCAGGCAATTTTACAGAAGGGCTAAAGACAGTGTAATTTGATAAGATTTTAAGCAGTGGTCTAATTTTGTACATATCTCTGTGAGATTCGTCAAAGATGCCTGTGTCTGAAATTTTGTGGATTTACAGAAACTGAAGAGGAAAACCTCCCATACATATCTGATACACCAGTAAGTTCTGTCACTCACGTGGTAGGCTAGTGATTATGATGTGCTTGCTGTTTAACTTTCAGTTGAAACATGCTATCATTTTTTTTAACAATCTTGTAGAAAAATGCCATGCTGTATTTTTTAAAACTTCATTTTCTGTGAATAAACATTATGTTTGGCATCCTGTGTCCTGAAAAGAAATAAATGAAGCACATGTAGTGGAAAGCAGTTTAATCATAAATATTAGCAGCTTTATCATAGATGAAGAGGGTATAAAGACTGCAATGGCTTGATTGGTCAAAAGCTAATATCAGCATATTGCAATAGAGACAGATTTTTAGATCTTATGCATACTATTCAAGGAATAGAAACACAATAAATTTCCAAGCCAATATGTGTTAAATTTCAATACCACAGCAATGTATGTATGTGTATATATGTATATACTTTTTAAAGAGTGTTCTACTGGTAAAACACCTCATGTAGCAATTTTTTGCTGACCAATTAGCTCCTGAACTGAGTAAAAGAAACATATATACTTTTTATAATTTTATGCTTCATTTACCTTTTGATCCATTGATGATCAGAAAAAGAAAAACTAATATTGGTGTTTGGTATTCAGATTATTGGAATTATTACTACCTATTGGTTGTTTTAAGATATAAAGCATTACCACAGGAAGTGAAATATGCATTCTTCAAGGCAAAGAATACCTCCAAATAAAACATCATGCATTGGGGTGGAGCTGACTACTGTGGAGATCAGTCTTGGTGAGACACTTTCAGTGGCATTGTCCCCACTGGCTCATGGCAATAAATTCTGTAGATTTCTGGAGTTTTGCTGGCATTGACTTTGCAGACAGGCAATTCTATCCTGGCGGCCTCTTTTTGAGCACCCAAGCTCAAGTTCTGCTATGTAGCAGTTTCAAGAAGCTCTTTCTGGACTCTTCTTTGCAGAATGTGCTGCTTATTGATGGAGAAGAATAAATGGGGCAGCCATAGTTCCTGGATTAAGTCTGTTTAAAGGGTGTGGAGGTAATTTTCTCTAGAAAGTGAAGTGTAGTATCTTCTTGTGATAGCAATCTGAAGTGTAGGCACACTCAAAAGCTGTTAAAGTTCATGGCATTCCCACTGTCTTTAATGAGTCTTGAAGCCAGGCAACAGCCTGAAATCTTTTTATTTATTTTTTGTTAATAACAAAGCAATCCCCAGCACCTTCCACCTGTCTCCATGCAGAGTAATAGGTGGTTCTGCTGTTGTAAACCAGCTTTCTGCTCTTGGAGGAAGACAGTACCTAATCAGTAGTTTTCTTTCTTGAGAGCAAAATATGTTTATAACTAGTGGAATAAACTTCCTGTTCTGCTCTTGTGATGAGTTTTATCTCTTCTGAAACTAATACAAGAGTTTCTTTGCTTATTAGGCATTACTTGTGGGACAGAAGATGTTTTTAATGGGGTTTTCTTCTGGCCCTTTTGAGCTGTATGAACAGGATTTTGTGTCCCCAGGGTAATAAAAAAAAAGAAAAAGTGCTGGTTGGTGTCATCAAGATTAATTGCTACAGTGTGGATGTGCAGTGTATGATTTAAGTGCAGTTGACAGGGATGCAACTAGCACTGACCTGAAATACCTCAAATTTCAGAGGTGCACCTATTTTTCTAACCATGTTAATCTTGCCCGAAATTAATTACTTTTTTCCCCTTACAAGAACTGATCCTTTTGCCTCTCAGGGATCATCCCCAGGAGTGCTTGGTGTAGCTTTCTGGCAGTTATCTCAGTGCTTGCATCTCGCTGTCATAAGTGCTTTGATATTTGTTTGACAGACTGTGACTTGGATT
Organism: Cardinalis cardinalis; assembly: GCA_014549065.1. Classification (NCBI taxonomy): domain Eukaryota; kingdom Metazoa; phylum Chordata; class Aves; order Passeriformes; family Cardinalidae; genus Cardinalis; species Cardinalis cardinalis. Next base: position 285,845 of record JACDOX010000005.1, on the reverse strand, counting down.
CAAGTTAAATCACAGTGTGTGAATTGGAGCACCATCAGATTTCAAAAACAATTGAAGGAGCTTTGGGGAGGATTTAAAAAGGTGATGTTGTTTTTCACTATCTCAGCTGATCTTGATCTAMAAGTGACAAAAATCATCCATGTGTTGATCACTGCAAGCAGAGAAACCATGAATTGAGAAATCAGTTCACCTCTAGAGGAGGATAAGCCTGATTATTCTATCTCCCACTTCTTTTCTAATGTTTAATGATAAGTTTTCAAATTCCTTCTCCAAGGTAGTATCACAGGTCAAAATAATTGGAAATAATAATAATAATAATAATAATTGGAAATACTGTGGACTTGGGTTCCAGACATGATTAAGTGAGGAGCCCTAGTTAGTTCCTAAAGGTGGTGGCTTAACTTGATTATACTGTTCAAATAATAAGTTCTGTGGGACTCAAAAAGGGTCTGTGCTGGCTGGATGATTTCCTGAGCCTGTAGGAGGATGAATTGGTTCTGTAGTTTCAACTAAAGGAGCTGTGACACTGCTCCAGTTTGCATCCAAATATTGGTGAAGCAGCAGTCAAAACCTGACACTGAAGTTGGCCTTTGAACTCCAGAGAATAACTGACTGTGTATTATGCTTGAATGTAAACATGCTTTATTTGTATAAATTTATGATCCAGAACTTCAGATGTGTTTTTATTGGTCTAGGCTCAGGTTATCTCCATGTTGTGCTGTGTCAATATAAAAAAAATCAGCTGAGCACTGGTCCAAAGCAATGTCTTCTAAGCACAGTGTGGAGTAGGTCCCAGTGTCAACAAACAAATCCATTAACTCCCCCACCTGACAGATTAACCCAGGTCCTTTGGTTTTTAGAGGCTTTCTAAAGCTCTGGCTCTATTTTACTCATGTTTTATGCCACATGACAAATGGTTACCTAAACAAACCAAAGACAACCTGCTACTGAAACCCTCTTTACAGTGCGCAGGACATGTGGTGTGTGTCAGCCAACTGTAGCTCATCACAAAGTCTAAGTGAAATGGGACATGTGGCTTTATACATGCCACTTCATTGTTTTATATCTTATGATTCTTGCTTCTTCGAGGGTAAATCAGGGTTAGAAGCATTTTGCATATGTCACAGTGAATGTGGAAGGSACAGTCTTAGGAATTTATTTTAGTTTTTTATTTTGTTAATTTACTTGCTAATCTGTAAAATTCAGTAATTTGCAGTGGGGTTTCCTGTCAGTGGTTTGAATTAACAGTGATTTACTGTATTAAGTTTGTTTTCACATCTGGCAGCACTAGAGAATACTGTCTCATTGTGGCAAATGCTGTTGGAAGCATTTTCTTACCTTTAGAAATAGAACTTTTGTCCTTCTAGTCCTGCAGGAAGATTCTCTCAGTGAAAGTTCAGTTCTTGGATAAATTTTAATTATATGTTCATGGGTGGTATTTCATAAGAGGGGTGAGGGATATCAATTAGTGCAACAGATGTTTTAGGGAAAAATATCAGTTTTACTGTATAGGATATTTTAAGTATGCCTGTGGTATGTTTGCGTATTGGTTGGATTTTATGTTATGGATGTTTTAGTAGCAGTCAAGCAATCCACACTTAATTGTTTACTTTTGTAGCTTGCMAGGATTAATCACAATATGGCTTTCAAGTTATGCTGAGTTTCTTAGTTTATCATAACTCTTTTGCCTGTATTATTGAAATGCAGAATTAAACACAGATGCAAAATGTGTAGTGCTTCCAGAGCTGTTTGACTTTAGACAAAAGCTTCACCTTTTATCTCATTTTTTTTTTTCATATTAAAGATGTTAATAACTCAGATGAGAAGCCTTATCACCACTTAACTCAATAGTGATGCTTTGGTATTGTGGAGTTGAAAAACTTATCTTAGTGGACCTATTTTCTTGGTTAGTTTATTGAATGTTATCTCTAGTTGTTCTAACAAATAGTGACTGCTGTGGTACAGGGGAAGGCATTTAACTTTGATACATGTCCTTGTCATGTGCTGCTCCACAGCTTGTAGGGCAGGGAACCTTCTGTATCGTTCAGTTGCTTCAGGTCATRCAGGAAAACAGGATGTTGGCATCTGAAATAGGGATCTGCACAGTAATATCCAGAATGGGTCGAGTTGGAAGGGACTATCTGGTCATCTGGTCCAGCGTCCCTGCTCAAGCTGGGCCATCCTAGAGCACATGGCACAGGATTGCGTCCAGGTTGTTTTTGAGTATTCCTGGTGAGGGAGATGGCACAACCTGTCTGGGCAGCCTGTTCTAGTGTGTGATCACCTGCTTGAAGAAGCTCTTCCTCACGTTCAGGTGGAACTTCTGAGCATCAGTCTCTGCCCTTTGCCTATTGTGCTGTTGTTTGGCGCCACTGAGACAAGCCTGGAAACATCCTCTTGGCACCCTTTCACCCCACCTTCAGATACTTACAGGCATTGATGAGGGCTCCTCTCAGTTGTCCTCCACAAGGAGGGAGATAAACAATTGAGCCTTCCCAGACTTAATATGGCATTTGACCTGAGTTTTTCTGGGTGCCAGTACTAGGCAGGTATTTGCATGTATTTATACTGGTAAAGTGAGTGCTCACTTCTCTGTCTGCCTCTTAGAATGAGAGAGAAACGCCGCAATGCTTTGAAGGAACCAAGAAGTATTCACTTTTTCTTTCATCTCCCTTCAATCCATGTGGCTCGTTTGAAGGCCATTGATTGTGAAATGCTGAGACTACAGGTGTCTCAGGAAAAGTTGTGGCATGTGTAATGCAGCACAGCTGGGTGAATGCATTTTTGCAGTCCTCACTCTTGAGCTGACACTGAGGGGAGGGGTAGGAGTACAAACGAGCTTTTTGTTTTGTATTCTCTTGATGCTGGCTCAAGCTTAGCAAGTACAGTGTGAAGCCTGATTTGCCAGGTGTGTTCTGGTTTGTGTTTTGATGCGAAGGTGGAAGAGGCATAACTCAGTTCAGTGGCTGCTGCTCTCTCTGTGCAGGGAGTCCAGGCATATAGAGTTAAGTTCTGAGCCCCACTTTACAGGTTAGGCATTCAAAGGGGAGCCCCTGCAGTCTTGTGCTTACAGATTTGCAAATTTCTGGTTATGTTGGACTGTTTGGGATCAGTTGAATTCCCTAAGTGCAGATGCTGGCTTTCTTGCTGGCTTTCTTGGCCTGTGATGATTCACTCTGGAGTTGGTTGACAGTCCATTACAGTAATGAGCTGGATTTCATGCTTTAGATTGAAGGCACATGGAGAAGAGGCAAATCATCCAAGATACAATTGTGTGTCAGCACATTACTGCTCCAATTTTGTCTTTTCTCCAAGCTGTCTTCTTCATTTCTGGAAGAGTGATAGTCAGTCTCACACAGTCAGAATATTGTCAGACCCATCATCTTTACGCACTCTTCCATAAGACAGTTGCTATTAAGTAGAGAAAATAGAGCTGAACATGATTTGCCTAAATTCAGCATAAACAATGGAAGAGGAGACTGAAGTAAAATGAGAATATACACTAACTAGAAATCCACTTGCAAATGAAATATGTGAAATCAGTATGTGACGGATAAGCTCTGATCTTTAGCAGCTGTGGGGATTTTTTGATAAGACTTGACTCCAGTTCTACCAGTGAGAAGATTATTCTGGTCCATCAATTTAGCTTTTGTATCACRTTTTGAATCTCCAATGCGATTTGTACTTGTGTATTAGTTGTAGGCCTGATACATAAGTATAAAATGGTCATTAGTTGTTATATAGATTCTCTTTTTAATATGACTTTTTCTTGAACCATCAGAGGTAGATGACAAATTAGGTTCTACAGTGCAACCTTTAGTCTTTTCTGATTTTTTTTTCTATTTAAATAAGATAGATTCCATTTTTTTCGAAACACTTTTATGTGCTGTGTTCTGCCTTTAGGAGAGTGCTATCCTTATATGAGAGATGCCATTCTTTCTTGAATGGAATGTGACTTCACTAATATTTTTTATTCTGTGTCATGGTTTAACCCCGTCAGCTACTAAGAAGAAAATTAACTCTATCCCAGCTGTCACCAGGACATTCTGCTATTTCATATTCAGTACTTCAAATAACATAAAATATAGAAGCAAGAAGAAGAGTGTGAAACTCCTTTTTATTTCCTAAATAGCTTAAAATTTAAAACCATGCAGTACTAACCTTTGACCTGTAAGGTTTACAGTTTCACCCATTATGGTATGTTCCAGCARTCTTTTAGATAAATGTACATAGAAGTATGTAATAACTTGCATTAATAAGAAACATTTCTCCCCTAAGGAACCGAATGAACTTCATGTTTTAAAACCTGCTGCTTTACCCCTCACACTCCCCAGTGAAACAAATGTAACTTTGCTCAGGAGCTTGTCAGCCATTTGTTTTGCTGCTTGCAAATCTCTCATAAAATTAGTCCAAGGCTGAAAGCAAGATAATTTTTTTTTTGCTTTGGTTGTAGACCAGGAAATATGTGCAGTAAAACTCAGTTAAAATCAGTGTGGGTACAAAGAATAACATAGTCTTCGAGATCTTTACCTTACATCTCATTTAAAATGTGATACACCAGATTCAAGTCCCATGTTGAAGTCAGGTGGGTTGTATTTAATTTTTCAATCAAAGAGATGACCTTTTATTTCTGATGAGTATATTTTCCCTTTTCTTATTTTCAGATATTTCTTCATTTTGAGTATAAAGAGAAGAATACTCAGTGTTTTTTACTCAAGCTTCTAGACATTCTTGGAGTTTAAAAAAGATTACCAAATCTGTAGCCAGTGTTAATTATGCCTCATTTCAGACTTAATGTTGTGCTAGCTGTAGTAGAAATTACTTTGGACAGTGATGTTTTTACAATGTTGGCTTATGGCTGAAGTCTGTTTCATTCGAGTGTGTTGACGTAACTCAAAGCACTATTACCTTTTATTTTTCAAATGAAGAGTATGACATGTCACAGTTTTGTGATACTTGCTTTCAAAAATTATCATAATGACTTCACATAAGCAAAGTGGCAACTTCTTTTCGACTATTCAGTAAACAAAACTTTTTAAAATACAAGGGTAGTGAAGGAGCTCTGTTGAGGACAAAGTGCTTGTCTTCCCCTCTGTCTTAGAAAGGTGACTATCTTGTACGATTTAAAAGGGGAAAATGTTCACCAGTAAGATTATACAAGGAATTTCTTATAGTACTAAAAGAATTCTGGAAAGAATGACAAGAAAGATTGAGCAGTATTATTTGGGTCCTGACAGACTGCTAAAGGAAGGCAACATGACATGAGCTTGTTGGTRGCAGAAGCAAAGATATAATTACTAGTAGGTTTCTTCTTGATTTTTCTACCTTGCAATTTTCGAAGCGGTAGAGTAGCAAAACAGAGTAGGAACAGGTTTGATGAAGAGTTTGGTGACTCTAAAGCTGAGACTATGGGGAGAAAGGTGTTGTATATGAAATATTTCAATTGCAAATGACTGATTGAAGGAGTTTGTGGTCTTGGTTCCTCAGGAATTACATTTCTTCAATGCACCTCAACAGCATTTTAGAGCAAAACTTATACTGTGTTGTGGCAACCAGTGAAATTTTGGTTAAATATGTGCTCAGAAACTGAAAGACTTGTAGGGTATTCTTGTTTGGAGAGCTCTCTTCCAGATTCCTGCTGTATATATGCCCCAAGCCTCTTCTCTCCAGGCTGAGCTGCCCTAATACTCCCAGCATCACTGCCTGTGAAAGAGGCTCCAGTCCCTTAACCATCATTATGGCCATAAGTATCTTTCTTGTCCTGGGAAAGCCCAAACTGGACACAGGACTCCACATGGAGCCTCACTAGTGCTGATTGCTTTGCTACAGCATAAAACTAAGAAATATGTGTTGTACAATATTCAGTGTGACCACTTGCATAATTAACTTTATAGTGTGGTTCTTTGTCAAGCSAAGAATCTGTCTTAAATATTAGTTGTCACTTAGCCCAAAAAACTTTTTTTTTCACCCCACCTTCCCAGTAATGCTAATCATCTGCTGAGACTCCAAGTCTAAACAGCTTAGCTGTCATATGGGTGAGTAGGAAATGCACTACTTGCCCTTGTTTCTTGTGTTGATACCCTTGTGTATGTTAAAACCATGAATTGCTTGCAGTCCTTGAAAAACATTTCCTTTTCTTGTTTTTCTTTTTGCTGGGGTTTGGTTTTGTTTTTAAGGTTAAACTCAAGAAAGGTTTTCAATGTGGAAGTTTTAATTAGATTTTAAAATAAACTGTAAGAAATATGAAGGTTAGAGTATTACTCAAACAGTACCCAATCATGTCTTGTAAGCCTAGGCTTTTCTGTTACAGTGTTTTAATTTGTTGAGCAAAAGTTTTCCAAGGAGTGATATTATTCCTTGTAAAGTCTGTGAGATCTTAGATTTTGTATTCAGTTTGTGATTTACCAAAGAAGTACTCATGAAGGCAATCATCTGAATAGCCTCATGTAAGTTATTTTAATTCAGGCCAGAAGTTATTTTAGGCTTAGAAGCTATTTTGTGTGTTTTAAGGTAGTTTTAAGTGCAACTTGTTACATTTTCTCTAGAGGACTTGCTATTGTGTATTTCTAAAATGCATAATCTGGATCTACCATAGAAAGGACATTTGAGAATTGTTCATAAATATTTATAAACTGCTGTGATACTCCCAGATCAGAGGTGATTTAGTAATGTGATGAAAAATTATTTCCTAGGAAAACACACAGCATTCCTTAGAGGTTAATGTAGTATTGGAATGCAAACTGAGAATACCATAGAGAACTAAACCACATGAAAGTCTAAAGTTAAAATTGCTTTTGATTTTAAAGCATATATACKTGAAATGAAGTCTTTGCCAGCCCCAGAAAATCAGAAGTGGTGGGGCTGCCCACTTATTCCCAAACTTATGGGTAAACTTCCCCTTTCTAATATGTGGTCACAATCAGCACTGGCAGCTGAATCAAAGGGACAATATTCTTTACTGGTGGACCAGTTTGCATCTGTGGAAAAACATTATTGGTTTTTAAACAATTTCCAAAAGGGTTTTGATGAAGACCTGAAGGGTGAACTTATTATGAAAATGTTAATTACAGTTGTTGACTTCATGCTTATGATACTAGGAGATCAAAGATGAAATTCCAGTTACCTTCATCATCTCGTGTCTCAGAAGACTGTAGCCCTAGCATGCAGGTGTTTCTACTGGCTCCAGAAATTGCTTAAAAAGGTTTTATTTCCTTTTACTGTACATCTTATATTTTCCCTTTAAGTGTATATGCATTAAAAAAGTTACTTGGAAAAGCCCTGCTTACTTCCCCGTGGATGTGGCTCTCCTGTAGTGAAGCCCTTCCATGCTTTTAGAAAGGCAGAGGTGCCTTTGCACTCAATTGCTTTCTTTGGGAAGAGCTGCACAGATATCCCTAAGCCTGAAGGGAAGGATGTGTCCCAGGGCATTTCATGCTCTGTCTTTGAGCTTCAACCCAAGTGTTACCTCAGCAAACCCTTTTCTTTTCCTTGCCAGCACTGAATGAGGTTTTAGTGTAAGAACTGTAGGTTCTTACAAGAGGAAAGGAAAGGAATGGAAAAAGGTTCTTATAAGAGGAAAGGAAAGTAAGGGGAAAATGTTCTTATAAGAGGAAAATCTTAATATTCCATTGAAAATTTTGAGAAGATTTATGCACGTGTGGCATTGAAAAAAAAACCATCTTGCCAGTTGTTCCTCACTATGTTTTAGCCAATCTTTAATTTTAATGTATCTTCCCGGTCTTGCAAGTGAGATTAATGAAGACTACATACAGTCCTTTGTTTCTTTGGCACTTGTCTTCTATGCAAATCAATGTTTTTAGAAACAAATTTTTATGGCCTTTATTAAATACTCATTGTTATCTTCCTTAGTAGATTCAGAGTCAAGCCAGAACATCGTGACCTTTTTTTTCATCTATATGGGGAACATAGATCTTGTTGGAGGCATCTTGTCATCTTGATTCCACCTAAGCTTGTATACCATCAGCTTGGTTTTGGTGAAGTATTGTTTTCTTGAGCAAGGAGTTTAGAATAAACTTCATAAATAGGTTAACCAAAACAGCCTAACCAAAAAATAAGCAGTTCCCTCCTTTTGTGTGTGTATTCTTCTTGTTTGAAGAAGGGTAATCAGATGATTGTAGGAAGGTAAATATTGTGCTAAAAAAACTTCCACAAAACCAACAAAAAAACCCAAAAAACCAAACCCAAGCAAAACCCAACCAACCACATCCCACATCATTATCTGAGTAGCAAAAGAAATGTTGAGAAAATCAAACTGACTTTTTCACTCATGCTTCTACTTGCAGTAGTACTTGGAGCACTTAATTGTATGCCTTAGCAGTTTTCCTTAGAGGTGTGGTTTTTTCTGAGCCAGAACCAGCTTAGATGCTTTACATAGCCTCATCCACTTGCCACTCACCATGGATGAAGAGTCAGTAATAGTTGCCTCTTGTATACTGTTTAGGAACTGTAGTGTGTTCATGGTTATTATGTACGTTCCTGGGGGCTCATAACAAAGATGCAAAGACTGTCTTATGCTTCTGAAGCTCTAACACAACGTGGAGATGGACACCTCTGTGATTGCCCAAGTAATTGCATAAATCAAGTGACACAAGTTAATACTGAGAGCTGAATTTATGAGAACTCAATTAAATGAGTAAAAGTCACGAGAAAATAAATTAGAACAAATTTCATTAGTGAAAATTAATGGACCCAGCTCTAGTTCAAACTTTATAGTACCTTCAATTCACACMCAATATTAACTACTTCTTTTTCTCCTCCAACCTTATAGTGGTGACATCCAAATATAGATTGTGACATCTAAATCTTTTCAGTCACTCTGGGAAGTCCATTTAAAATTTATGTGCTTACTTTTTTAAATGGTGCTTTAAAATAATTCCTGATTTCTCAGTTGGCAATATAAAACATTTTGAGCATTACTGCAGAATATGTTCTCTGTTCATACACAGTGGCAGGGATTGCACTGCAAGCAGTTTTATAAAATCTTAAGAAATTTATAAACCTGATTTGACCTGACTTATTTAAACACGTTCCTTTTTGAGAGCAACACTGAGGTCTGTCCTCAGCATCTCTTATTATCCCAAATAATTTATCTTTTTCATCTATATTTGAAGGAGGGGTGATTGCTTTCAGTGCGTGGAACCTGCAAAATATGTCTGAAATGAATCCTTCAAGTTGTACGAGGGAAGTTTAGATGGGATTTTGGATGTGATTCCATCACTGAAAGGTTTGTCAAACATTGAACAGGTTGAGTTGCCATTCCTGAAAGTATTTAAAAGACGTGCAGGTGTGGCACCTAGGGACACAGTTTAATGGTGGACTGGGCAGTGCTGGGTTAGTGGTTGGACTCAGTGTAAAAGGTGTTTTCCAGCCAAAAAGATTCAAATGTTTTCTTTTCTGATGTTTATGGCAGCAACTTTCTTTTTGGGCCTGTGATCTCCACGCACTTGTGAAAACTATGAGTGCTTTCAATTTATTTCTCTATTTTATTTTCTTTTTCTGATTTCAGATATTCCTTATAGTTATTCATATCCAGGACCCAGTGTAGAATGGGGAGAAAACTGGACCTTTCTGGCTTGACCGATGAAGAAGCAGAGCATGTGCTCCAGGTGGTTCAGAGAGATTTCAGCCTTCGTAAGAAAGAAGAGGAAAGGCTGAGGTAAGGATAAAACAGGATTTAAAATATTGGTGTATTTTGATTATTACAAGCTGGCTTTGGAGGAAACCTGAGAACGCGGCATTTTTGTGGTGTCTGTGCATTAATAATCGTTCCTGTCACAGAGGCAAGAAATATTCAAACTCCTCCACATGAATTCAATTACTGAGTAGTAATTAATTTTTGCATTTAGTCTATCCGAGATTAAACCACAGAAGTGGTCTCTAAATCACCTATGTATATCTCCTGGGTAGAGGCTAAGTAATGTTTGACGTAACAAAAGCAGAAGTTTATGTTAAGAGAATTTTTTCCCTGCTGTAGTCAGTTCCATCTTTTTATTCAAAACTTTGTCTACATGCAGACATCTGAAAGTGAAGAAGTTCAACCCATCTCTTTCCCCTGAAGCAGTCAATGGGATGTGTTGTGCATTGTGTTGAGATAACTTAACTTTGCTTTCAGTAGTCTGTGTACAAAATGATGGCAAACAGAAATAATCCAGAAGAAAATGGATGGAACTTGTTCACAAGGTAGCTGAGGAAATTTGGTATGTGACAAGGGGACTACGGATAGGGACCTGAATTGGTAGATGCAGTATTTCTCTTTCTAGTTTCAACAATATTTCCTTGAATTATTATGCCTGATTTTTTACTACCTTCTTTGAACACATAGTTATTTATTATCCAGAATGCTCTGAAGTCTCTGTCTATGGTTGGCAAATGCACATTCTCTTACTGGGCTACTTTTATCTCAGGCATCATCTGTTTCATTTAGTATCAAGCTGAAGTCAACAGAGCAGGAAGATGACTGAACTCAACAGAAAACTAGGCATATATACCATGTGCAATTGAAACTCTCTCACCTGGAACATTAGGAGCAAGAAATGTCTCTTGCAGCATAGGCCTACTTCAATTTTAGCATGCTCTGCAAGTTCTTGCTTTGGTTGGTAGGGCAAACTTGCTGCAGTGAGAAACAAGTGCATGAAGATGGCACACAGACTTTTTTTTTTTTTGACTGTTTGTTGTACCATAGGTTGTTTTGATTACTCTGGTAATTTTTCACAACACAGCCAAGAGATTCTAGAATAAGATAAACATGTGTACATGTTTAGTGAGTAGAGTGGTTGGTTTGTTATGCCTTACTGCTTTGTATCGTTTTAGTTTCTCTCTTTGCTATGGCTTTCAACCTGATATGAGATTAATAATACTTACTGTTCTTTGACACTTGTTCACTTGTTATCTTTCTAGTTTGATTATGCACAAGTGTTTGTTGTTGTCTTTGGCAGTAGTGTTATGTTTTTATTTACCCCTGTGTTAGTGTGGTCACCCAGAGCCATTGTGGCTAAAATTATAACACAGACTTGTAAATGGATGGGCTGAGTTTACTCTGAATCAGTTGAAGTAGACAAATGAGGCAGATCTGGTGTAACTAGGAAGGTGATTGGTTTGAATTTCTTGGTATGTATGCTCAGGACAACCTTGTGGACATCCCTTCTGCCACTGAAGCTCTGCAGGCTGTCTCTGGGCTCCTGGGACACTAAGATTCATACATGGCTTTTTGAGGAAGTTGACTGGACATGCTAATGTCTTGTTTCCCCATGTAAAGATTTATTAATCTTGAATTTCAGACTGCATGCAGCTGCAGAATGTCAGCAGTTGAGAAGACTGGACAGTGTTGAGTATTAAACATCTAATATTTTAATATTTTGCCGTGCATAACATCTTTGTCATCTGCAGTTCGGGAAGGACTGTGTCCTCTTTTTTTTTAATATTTWTTTTTTTGAAAGAAATTACAAAGGACAGCTAATGAGAGCTTCCAAGGCCAAATGCTTGTGTGTGAGGTAGGCCTTTATACATAACCAGATGTGTAAAAGTGTTTGCTGTCTTCTATTTGTTGCTTGCTTATTCAGTTTTCAAGACTGTCTAAATATGCCACTGTTTATTCTCATCCACTGTGGGCAAAATCAAGTTGCCCTTTGGTTTTGTTTTTACAGTTCCTAATGTATTTATGAACATGTGTATCCATTTGTTTTAGGGCAGGAATGCTGAGAAGTCAAGGTGTTTTAAATAAGTGAAGTTATAATTTCACAGAAAATAATTGGTGGATCACCTTGTTGTGGTAGAAGTTCCTGATCTGTTGTGTTTCAGCCATGTGGACAGGTTAAAAAATGGCTGTTCTGATTCTCACATTCAGAGTGGGTGCAAAGGCAGGCAAATTAGAAGGTCAGAAGGGTTCAGGCATAGGAAGGGCTCGGTGCTGATCAGCTGTAAACAGAGCAGACCGCAAACAGAGCGGATGCTTTACCTGTCAGCAGCTACTTTACCTTAGGAGGCCATGGCTGGAGTGACTTAAGCTTTCTATAGTCATTGGCTAAGAAGAGTTTCCATCACCGTAGTGAATGCTGGATCAGCCATTTGTATGTTGGTATTTTAATGGCAAAACTTGCACTGAGCAGGGATGAAAGGTGCTTCTTTGCAGGCAGTGGGGTTCTCTTTTGTTTGAACCACTGCTGTAAATCACCTGAGAAAATGTATTTACAAAGAAAAACTACTGACCTGGTGCCACATGGGTATGTGATCATAGCACTTTAACAACTCAATATACTTATGTGAGGTTTGCTGGATCAGCATAAGGGGAGTGTTGAGAACTGACTGTTGCCCACAGGCAGAAACATCACCATATCTTGCTTGATGCTATGTCTTTTGTAGCTGGGTTGCTGAATATCAACTTTGCTACCTTTATTTATAAAGTCACATTTTTGGTTGTAGTAAAGACAAATGCAATGATTTGTGATCAGTTTTCCAGAAATGTTTCATTTGCAGGAAAAAATGAGATGTCTATGCTCATAGGAGGGCCTTCTCTACTCTAGTTGTTCTAATTACCTTTTTAGCCAAAGAATGAATAAGGGATTAGAACAGAGCCTTGTGTAGAACATTATGAAATGGTTTAAATTGCTTTTGCCTACTGTATTCTTTTTGCTCCTTTTGCAGCATATCCTATTGTAGCATGAATAGGCCTGTGAAGAGGTTTCTGCAGAAACATACTTGACAAARCCCAGAAACCAGTTTGATACTTCCTTGTCAAACTACAGTATGTGTCATGGGTCTTGTAGTGGATAAAATATTGAACTCCTTCCAAAGCTTGTTAATCAAAATATTGCCAGTGTGAGTCATATCAAACTGGCAAAATGCCAGGACAGACATTTGGGTAGCTATCTGTTGATTCTATGTATCAGTCCTTGTTCCTCCTTCCTGTGGCAGGCTTGTACTAAATACCTTAAACCAAACAAAAACCAAGCAAAACCACCTCCTGTCTGTCTTCCCTCTTCTTTCCTCCAAGCAATGCCATTTTATAGCTCTTTTCCTAGTGAGGAAAGAACAGGAGATTGGTCTTGTGTCAAGCTCCAGAGTTCCAGCAGATGAACTTGTTGATCAGTACCTTAATTGCTTGAAGTGATTTCATAAGGTCAGCCTTCCTGCCCTTCACTCTGATGAGCAGTGTGGGGGAAGCCCATTGTGCTGACTTTTAAAATTTTTTTATTTGAGCAAGTAGTCACTGTTCTGCTTCCTGGGTTTTCCTGACAGATATGTTCTCTCCTGTGATAAAAGGTCTTAGAGCAGTTAGCTCCTCTGAGAAAGTTGTTCTTTGTGATTCTCATATTAAAACAGCTGCACACTTCTCCAGTGCAAGGTTCTGCTGAGCTGTCATGAGTTTAGCACTCATATGCCTAGAATTATTTTTGGGTGCAAGAAATGATTCATCAGAATCATAGCTGCTGAATAAATACGTTATTTTGCTAGGGCTTTGACTTATAAAACAAGATGATTAAAACATATGTAGGGCACTACAGCTCTTTCCTGGAAGTAGAGGGTGTATTAACAAGATTTAAAACAAGACTTTTTTTTTTTATAGCTTATCACCAATTTTGTTACATAATGTTCCAAGATGCAAACCTGTTTTCTAGCTCACACAGCCTGTCAGGATTAAGAGTTGTCAGTAACTGCATCTGTGTACTAGATGCTTAACACTGCTACTGTGTTGCCCTCTCTCAACAGCTGTGTTTAATATTTTAACAGCTATCCCTTAGCAGTGTTCTCAGGTCAGGATAAGTTGCTTATCAAAAAATGGCTACTTGGATGAATTCTGCACGCAAKTCATAGCTAATGGTTGCTTTTGCTGCAGTCAGTAAGGGTGCACTTCAAAGTGCATTTAGAAACTGTTAGTTGCTGCTAATTTCAGGAAATATTGATCCAGGCGTGCTGCTTGCTATGGAATAATGCTGTGATTGGGGTTAGGCAAGGAAAGAGGTGTCTCAGCAATGATGCAAGGTCTTACCTTGTGCAGTGCAGCAGCATTTTGAGTCCTTTTTGTGGTTTGCCCAGAACTCCCTGCTTTGACACCACAGGGTGCAAAGGTGATGAGTGTGTAGGTTCTGCTGACTCTGATGTTGATCCCAGCCTCACCTGTAATTGGAGAAAGTGATTGCAGCTGACAAGACAGTAGGATCTAGTTTATGCTTTACAGGAGAGAAACCAGGGCTCTGGGAAGAATCTGGCCTCTGAAGGAAAGAACTGAACAAAGAACCTGTTTCAAGTTATAGATTTGGGCCCAGGTTTTTTTCTGCCTAATGGAGGAAAAAAATGCCAGAGAGCAGCTTATGCTTAGTTGCCTCTAAAACTAGTTCTGTGCATCTTGCTTGTGACTGTCGTGGGAACCCACCATAAAGTTTCTTGCTATCTGAATGACATGTAGATGCTGTAGGAGAAGCACAGATGGAACTTCTCAACAAATTCTTTCTGCCAAGTGTTTGAATATCGGCAATGCCAGATGTGAGTTTTGGCTTTTTCAAAATGTATTTACAAATGCAGTTTCAGCTGAGAGGAGATTCTGATGAACCAAGTATCATCTCTCATGTTTCTTCATGCTTATGAAAAGGTGCAAAACAAAAGCATAATTTTAGGGAATATTCGAGAAACTTGTATAGAAAGAAATGTCACATTTTTAATATTGGACAGGCCATAAGAGATGTAGCTGAAGTACATCCCACGTTCAGTGTGCTAAGCTTGCATAAACTGTGGCTAAGTATTTAAAGAAAGCAGCATGATGTCACAGAGATGTTATAAAACTTATTGCAGGATTTTTTTGTGTAATTTGGTCTTCATTGTGGGTTATGACTAATCAAATTATTGGCTACAATTTAGCTAAAAGGAGTGAATGTTCCTAGTGATAATGAACAGCTATAATGTAAAATCAATATTCAGTCTCCAATGTCTCGTGTATGAAAAGTCTGAGCTGTCAAATGTGACTTGTAGTAATCTTCTCTCACCTGACTGGCCCTGCAGTGCAGGCAAAGGATGTTCTCTTGCACATGAACTCCTGTCTTTACAGTTTAGTCTATCTTAAGTGTTGGTTTATCTCTTTGCATGTTATTATAGCAGTACAATTGGTTCTGCCAGGTTATGGCAGAACATGTAAATAAACATGAGAAGAATGGCTGCATAATGTATTTTATTCAGGATTTATTCTTCATATTAGATTTTAGAGAACAGGGATACTCTGAGTGCATTTCCATATAATGTTCAATAACTAGTAAGTAGTGCCAAGTCTTACAGTTTTGAGGTATTGTATTTAAAATGTGGGTTGGGTTTTGGTTTTGGGGTTTATTTATGACAGAAGGGATAGATTTTACTGTAAGTTTCTATTGTAACATGCTGTAGGCCTGCCCTTGTCTGCACTAATCTGGATGGGTTTGACTGAAGCTGCAGGCCTTCCTGTCTTYGTTATAATCACCTTTGGTTCTCAAGGAAATAAGAAATACTGCCCATCATTA
Organism: Cardinalis cardinalis; assembly: GCA_014549065.1. Lineage (NCBI taxonomy): Eukaryota > Metazoa > Chordata > Aves > Passeriformes > Cardinalidae > Cardinalis > Cardinalis cardinalis. Next base: position 270,345 of record JACDOX010000005.1, on the reverse strand, counting down.
TGAGGTTAGCCTATTATAAAAGTCTGAGCTATGACTTTTCATTTAGATGTGAAATTTGACTTGTAATCCTTTTTTTCAGAAATATGCATTATGGAATTGTGAAAGTCTACTTTTGAGAAACACTGATGTTTGTGAAAGTAAAAGACTTTTGCTCCATTCGTAAGAAGTGTTACAATATTTCAGAGGCAGGACATTTAAGGAAATTAATATTGACTTAATTTGCTGATGTTTTTATTTCAAGTATTGTTGTTGAATCAAGGGATAGTATTTGGTTTGCTTACTTCAAGCATTTCCATGCTCTGTGTTCTTCATAGAAATTTCTCTGGTCATTTTTTTTGTGGCTAGTTCCTGTGCTCCCAATTTGGGGTAAAACCAAGAACAGCTGTAAGAAACAGCACAGGAAGGTGACAGAGTGAAAAAGGTCTGCTGTGAAGTTCAGTTGCCCTTGCAGCCGAGCAGCTGACTGTTGAGCTGTATCCCACTGTCCATGCTTTTCGTTATAAAAAGGTGCATTTTGAATACTTCTTAATACTTCCTTTCTGAAGACTATGAAGAACTGAAAGCATCTTGGAATCCACATAACGAATAAATCTTCTGGATTTAGATAAATCTTCTGGGTGTGGAAGGAGCACTTTGGGGAGGTAAGGCTGCTGTACTAGAGCGAATTGGGTGCTTTGTTCACTGTGCTGAAGCTAAAGGGAGTATGTCACAAGATCTGCCTCAGCCTATTGAATAAGGAGAGATGAATGTTAATGAATTACTTTGGTGCTTTTTTATTCACCTAACACCTCATCCTGCAGGTTCTCTAGTACTCTTGTCTTTTGCAGCTTCCTTCTCAAAGCTGTGCTAGAGGAATAAGCTGTGCTAAAGGGGATGTGGTTCTTAGAAATCCATCCTGAATCTAAGAATCTGTCTTAGGAGGTCCATGGAAAGAGAGCTACTTTATAAATCACTTGTGCCAGGTTCTTCACTGTTATACTTCATTCCAAAGTGAACTATTGCAAACTAGAATCTGCTTGCTTTCCAGAAATGTCACCATGTGTTGGTTAAGAGGAGTTCGATTTTTAGTGTTTGTAATAATGTTCTGTGTTTGTGGTGGGTTCCAAAGACTACCAGTCGACTTCTGCGAGGAATGGAGGTGACTGAATTAAGGTATATATTAGAGATCAGTGATCTCTGTTTCCAAAATGCCAAAATTTTCAGCATGAAGTTTTCTAAATGAAATTGTTTAACATTTTCAGCTAAAGGAAAGAGGGATRTGTATGTGTGGGAGAATACCACAGATGTCAAAACACTTTGTCAACACTTCCAAAGTGTAGCTTCAGAAATATCTTTGGAGATACTTTTTAACTGTAACACATTCTGCCACTTGTTGGTTCATATTTGACATAAAAAGGATTTGCTTTTGTTACTTCTGTGAAAATAATAAAAAAAGAGTAGTAGTAGTAGAAATTAATAAGTCAAGTTTTGCATTTATAATATTTTAGACATACAAAAATTGTCAGGTGTATCTCAGCTGAAGGTATTACTCAACTTAATATACCACAAAGTTTTGCTGCAGTGGGTGTTGCCTAAGTATATAAACCTACCCTGTGATAAATACAAGATAATTATAATTTACCCTTGAAGGGTACAGTAAGGAGCTTCATGTTTGCCGAAGGGAAGGAACTAACATATGGGCAGTTACTGCAGTCATACTTTTTGCTGTAATTTAACTTGGGGTAAGTTGTTAATGTACTGTTGCCTTTATTTACAGTTGGTATATATTTGGCTCTGTGCCTGAGACAAGAGCAAGTCTTTGAACTGCCCGCCAGAGTTGTTTGTTATTGGAATGAATTATAACTGCTCTATATATTTGCTTATGCGTATTTTCCTTTATTGATGTAATAATTTGGTTCTCCTTCTAGTTATGACTTCAGATTCTCTTGAAAGCAGTTGAATTCAAACATACATTTTTAAGCTTTTTCCTCTATGGTACCTATTTTATCCAATCTGCTATCCTAACGCCATAAAAGAAAATTTAAAAAAATCTCTACAAAGCTGGTTTACAACAGAATTAGTATATTAGAGCATCATAGTAAGTCTTTCTTAATGCTGTTCTTCAGTGCATTAGGAAGATGCAACCCTAGTGCTACTTTATGACAAATTACATGTGGTTTTTGGTACAGTTTGGGTTACAATTTGGCTGGTAAATATTGGAAGATATAGACTGCAGATGATATGGTGTTTTTGCAGCACTTTCAGCTTGAAAGGATATTCTAAATTTATCTTGGTTTTGTGAAGCACATTGGAAATGGAATGAAGCACAGAAGTCGGTGTTTGCATCTCAAAGTCTAAATCAGGAAGTAATTAAAAAAGATGTCTGATGGAGGTGGCAGGGATTTCATTTTTTTTTTTCTGTACAGAAACACACTGATTGAGCTTTAACAAAAGAATCTTTAATTAATCTCTTGACTACTGTGTAGCTTTTGTCAGTGACAGTGGCTGATTATGTGCTGGTGGCATCTCTCTCCTTTGTCTCTCTTCAGTTTTCATCAGTGCATGATGGACTTTGTGGTTTTTCTCAGCATAGCACTAGGAGGGAGGGCACCACTGTATTTTGGTAGAAGATTTGTCATTAAAGGGGGGAAGCTCATTAGTGCTGCACTGTGGTTCTGTGGTTTTTATAGTTCTCAAACCTGCAGGAAATGTTGAATTACTTGCTTCTGTTTTGATTTTTTGGGTTCTTTTTCTCCTTTGCTTTCCTGTTTAAAAATAAAAATAAACTTGTGTTCTTCCAGAAGAATGTTGAACATATGATGAATTTTAAAGGCTTTTTTGGAGCTGCATGTAGGCTGTCAGTTATCCTGGAGATAATCCTGTGGTAATCCTTCCACTATGCTGGTCTCACAAAAGAATGAACCTGTCTTTTCAATTGATGTTCCTTCAGTTGATAGCACGATGTCACCTGTGACTGTCTTTTGGAAACTTCATTTTATTGGATTGTGGACTAATATGAAAATAGTCATATACTTGTATGGCAGGTATGGAATATCTCTTGTTAGATAGGAGACTGTAATCTAAATAATGTCACTAGTGAAGAAACCTGCTCCATGCCATGAAAGATTGTTTGGAGTTTCTATATGTGTGATAGATTTTGCGTGTTGTTATTTCACTGTTACATTATTACAGGTAGCCAAATTTAGTGCATAAAAGGGGAATGTGAATTTGTGTTTTCTGTATAATTAGTTGGTTATCTAGATAAAAAGTAATTTTGTTGTAAATCAATTAAAACTACTGTGAATTTGTATTTATTTTACTTTCATATTTTATGCACCGTGGTTCTTGAGAATAATTCTTCAGTGCTAACATGAAACCTAGTTAGCTAGTGTGATCTGTGAACTGACAGATTTGTTCTATGGTAARTGGTGAATCTGTGTAAAACTGGGTTTCTTCAGGTTCAAGAAGGAGCTCTTAAACAGTTTATCAATCAGTCCAGGACTGGTGAATTTTCTGTGTCTCAGCAAGCAAAGTATACAGTAGCCTGAGCATCGTTTTCTTTTCTGCCAAGCGGACTTTTCATTTCTTTCCCCCGGGAGCTTTACTGTTCTATCATTTTTATAAAATACTATAATATTGACTATTTACTAGTTTTCTGCTAGTATAGTGTATAATGAAATACTAATATAACCACACTAGCAAAGTGTGCCTTCAGATTGCCAGAGCAGGTAAGAAATCAGAGGAAGACAGCCTCTGAAATCAGAGGTTTATAACAAGTCAGACATGTGCGTTCATGTTTGCCATTAACACAGGCTGGACTTGGAGCTCTCCAGAGATGCAAACTTGTGATTTGAAAAAATAGCTTAGAACTTAGGAAGGAACCCAGTTTCAGAAAGGCTGGACAGAGATTGAATTAACTTTCATGTGTTTGCAATTGTCTTAAGCACAGAGTCTTTTAGATGGCACTTCTGTCAGCAAACTGTAAATGAGGGTTTTCCTGACATAGAGTACATCAGCTCTCTCTAAGTACCTACTTGAAGGAGTTTTCAGTGTTTTATAGTGGTCTCAGGAGGAATAGCCTTTAAATTCCTTACATTTGCCAAATTTTAGTTCAGTTTCAGGCTAGTATTCTTATATTTTTGTGTTCTGAATAAAAGTGAGGACAGAACACAAGTATTAGTAACACAAGTGAGGAAAATTTTTCTTTCTAGTCAAACAAAATATTATTCTATGCCTTAGTAGAGTCTATGATCTCCAAGAAGTGTTTTTCTGGTCGACAGTTCTCTCAACCTTCATTTCTTTAATCAATCGATGAAGCAGTTCCAGGCACTCTAATGCAAGCCATTTCTGCTCTCGGGTAATGTAAAAATACGCAGCTTCCATTAATCAACTTAGGACTCAGTTTCATAAAAGGAAGGCAGTAACTCCACTGTCACAGAAATTAATTTTGTCCACTTTTCAGTACTCTGCTTTGACCCACATTTCTCTGGCTCAGTTGATAGCTTTGGCATTTTTATGATAACACAGACTATTTGTCAAAATTTTCCCCAGTCTCATGTTTACAGTAGCTGAGTTAAGTAAGGTATGTTTCAGATACATATCAGTAGTGACTCCTGCTAGGAATAGCAAGTGAGACTGCTGCGTTCAGCAGTTAAGTGGTTTTGTAAGCTATTGAACAGGAAATTCCTGACAACAGGAAAGTCCTGTAGAGGACTCTACATTAAAATGTTCTTTTAAGCAAATAATCCTGGCCATACAACATCTACTTTGAATGAATTACAGCAGAGGATAATGTTGCAAGAGGAGAAGGTGATATCATCACTTTGAGCAGAAATTATGATCTTAAATGCACATGTTATCTTGGTATTGAAAGCATTGCTGCTTTAGCATCAATTATTGACATTAGCATTAATTACAATTAATGTAATGAGTAAATCAGCAGTACATAATTGTAGTGTATATGAACAGGTAACAATTTTTAGAACTGCTGTGATGCCTTTTTCATTCAGTGGAAAAATCTTCAAATACTGATGTTTGCTGCAGAATAGCAATCTCAGAATTTAGCAGAGCATTTTAGTCATGTATTTGATGTCTCCACATTTAGCTTGCTTAATATGGTGGAATTTTCCTTTGATTAGTTTGCTTCATCATTTTACACTTTGTAATGGTGATTTGGGTTATCTAAGACAAGCAATATTAGGAAGGAGACAGAAGAAGAAAGAATATCTTTGAAGTCACTGTTATCTAGTAAAATCTGATGTTCCCTTTCTCTGCTTATTTTCTCTTGATTTGGCTGCCTCTATTGTGGCTTATGAGTTCAGCTCAGTTGGCTTTGCATGGATTAAACTCCTCTTCAGTACTATGGATTTCTTTCTTCACTCAAACAAATACTTTAGTTTTAGACAACAGCAATTAGCATGGAGGATGTAAAGTCAAGACATAGTCTTTTTATTCTGAATAATAAAAACCAAACCATTAGGCACTAGAATTCCAAGATACATATGTATTGAAGTCTCTGCATTTGTAGTTTCCTAATGTAGCAAAACTTGAGACCAAAACAGCTTACTGTAGATGGTAATGAACTGCTTCATGAAGCAGTCAGAAATTGAAGCAGGCAGAAATAACAATCTGTATCTTTTTATGTGTTGCACATTTTGAAAAAACAGACATTCTCCGTGGATATCTGTGGTGAGAAAGTGTCTGTCAGTGCTGATTAGATCTGTTGATACATGTTAAATGGGTTGTCTCTCTTTTTGAACTCCTAATTTTTTTCCAAGTATTCTGCTGTTTTGCAAAGCTTGAAGTTGTACTCTGTGTTCATTTTTACCTACATGGCTTGTGAGCTACTATTTACTACCTCATGTTGATTCACACATAATGCACTTCCTAGAGAAATATTTTGGTTTGCTTTAATAGATAAGCAAATATTGAGAAGATTGCTCATATTGCCGTAGTTTTAAAGATTGAGACAGAAAATATATTTCTGTGGCCATAATAAACCCCACAGTGGTATTTATTGCAGAACCTTTTAGTTATATAATTACTCTCTCTGTTATCAATGTCAGAAAAGGCAATGAAAATAGTACATTTAAAAAAAGCATGTGGATAGTCCTGATGATGGACTTGAAAGTGGAATGTTGCTTCCTGGCAAGAATCATTTGTCAGGGTGTCCATTTTCCCTCCACCTTTTGTGAAATCTGGTGAAATTACCCAGGAAACTGTCTGGAAGGGGAGCCTCATAAAGAAGGAGTTGTACAAAGAGCAGCTGTCATTAAAAGCAGAAAAGCCTGTTGCCTGTGTACCAGAAGCCACATGCCATTGGCATTGGGGTGATCCTGGTGGTTGGTTTAAAGCACTGGGGGTGTAGGAACTTTCTTCTTGTGTTGGGAAAGTCTCAAATGGCACTAGGGTTTTGTTATGCTATCCTTAGTATCCTGCCTCATCCTTAGCTCACGAAGTGTGTGGTACGGGAAAAAAATTGCACTAATCTCACTGAAATGAATGTCTATGTGTGTGTACACAGAGGATTTGGGGTGTGGTCTGGAAGCTCTTCTGTGTGATGTCAGAATGGACTTACAAATCTGTCCTACCTTGGGGAAGAGAGGAAGGCTTCACAGAGTTTGGCTGACTGGTTTAGTAAGGTGCAGCAAGGTGTGTGTGCTCGTGTGCAACTTAATGAAACCATTTAATGTACATCTACCTCAAAAAGCTTGAATGTAAAAATTCTTATTTGAAGTTCCATATTCACTGTTTCTTAGTATTCATTTATCAAATGCATTCTCTGTCCCCTTGATACTAACTGCAAACTTGACAGCTGCTGCAAAAGTTGATCTGAGTTCTTTAAATTTGATTTCTTGATGTCCTTTTAAAATCCCTGAAGCATTGGTGAGATGGAAGTATTGCTTGTGCAGCCTTTTCATCACCAGTAGGGTTGCATGACTGTGAGTAATTAGATTTTTTTTGTAGAGTATTGCGCAAGAAGTAATAAAGCCATTTGTGTTTTCAATTTAGTAATGTTATGTCTTCAGGGCTTCTGAGGAATAAGAAGTTATATACTGATTTTCATAAAACAAGTATGAATACTCTCTGGGAGAGAGTCTGCAGTATAAAAAAAATAAGAGCTGTGTTTCAACTCAAGTTAATATTTCTGGAACCATTATCTCACAAAGCCACCCCTGAGATAGTAGCACTTCAAGAGTTAAAATTTTAGAAATATTGAGCCTTTTGTTTAAGGCCTGTTATTTACAGTTGTCCTAATTAGTATTTTTAGTTTCCATGGGTTATATGCAAATGAAGTACCATTTCTGTGTCTGTTAGCTGAAATGAGCCTATCATATGAAAGGCTTTAGCTTTCATTACAGACCTAAATCTTGAATAGTTAGAGAGCTGGGATTGTGTCTTTTGTCTTTCCATTTACAATTGTCACTTCAATGTTAATTACGAAGAACTAAATTGTCACATGAAAGACAATTTTAGTCGATTACAAACACACATATTGTGAATTATACTTATGTTTACTATACCTCAGCTGGTTTCCACTAGCATTGGCAGATAATCTGTCATTAACTTTTGTAGCTAAAAGTGAATTTGTTATTAAAATGGTTAACAGTGAAGTAGGCTTTTAAGGTCTTTGCCTACTAATGTTTGTCTTGTGCGAGAAACAAAATCCATAGAACATTGCAAATTGTAGTATAAATACATCAAATGGGTTTTTATTTTTTTTTAATTTCTGAACTCATCACAAGGATTCGGTAAGACTCTTCCAGGTGATAACAACTGCATTTTCCCCTGTTTCCTGCTTTGGGCAAATGCAGTGTTCATGCCTTCAGTCTACTGTACCTTTTTGCTAATGAATGACAGATTTGTTTGTTATTTAGTTACTGAACACAGCAGTGGAGTGTAGGCATTGTATTGATATCTGGCACTGAGGCAGTTTTTCAACATTCTGTGTAGCTGTTATTCTTGTTAGATGTATCTATAGGAGTAGTTAGCTATCATGGGGATAATACTGTAAAAACTTTGTTTCTCATCTGAAGGGAATTTTAGATGGCTGAAGCCTTTATCTTCACCAGCAAATGACTGTTTGAAGAAGTTTTTCTGCTTATATAAAGAAATGGTTCCAAACTCAGTCGATAGCGGCTAAAATACTGTCACTGCTTTGAAAAAGGACAGGCATTCACTTGTATGTTCTTAAAGCCTTGCCATAGGCCAGTTTTCCATCTTGACAGAAAGAGGAGAGAGACTAATCTTCTGGGTCAAGACACTCTTCCAGGGACAAATCAAAGCTCTGTTCACTCACTTGCATCTTCCTGTACTTCTTTCCAGCTGGTCTGGTATTGTTTCATTAACTCTGAAATGAGGAGAGTGGAAGATTGTAGACAATTAAGGTAAATGATTCCTGATAATGAAGAGGTGGGAGAGCCTGCTTGTCTCTGCTTACTGGTAGGCGGTTGAGAACAGAACCTGTCTCTGCTTACTGGTAAGAGGTTGAGAACACTTGCATAAGAGAGGTCTCTGTTGCATTAACTGCCACATTCTCTGCTCTCCTTTGAAAACTTTTCTCTTTCCCTACAGATCAATGCATCTCCTGCATCCCCTATAGATGGTTGCATTGACTGGGAGATGTGCCTTGTAGTTGTTAAGCCCATCAGCATGTTTTGTTTGTGCCTCTTGCTGGAGGAGTGAATACCTGTTCTGGGCACTAAAGAGAGATCAGTGCAGCAGGACTGGGTCCTACTAACCTCATCTCTGGTCTCAGGGCTGAAAGSGGCATATTCCTTGATAAATCCCTGCAGGGCTTGCTACCTTCCAGGCAGTACAAACAGCACTAAATTGTTTCTGGAGTCAAACAGATTTGTTGTGCTCCTGACTGTGCTCCAGCATGGATGCAGTCCTAGAAAAAAAATCTGTGGAAGTGCCTACATGAAAGAACCTTGGAACAGAGAACCTTGCAACTGCTTTTGTGTAAATGGTATTTCACTGAACTGTGTGTAAGRGAGAAGATAAATCACCTCAGTATTGACAACCCAGGTATTAAAAATACAAGCCACCCTACAGTAAATAGTTTTTCGAAGACCTCTGGTTAAAGAAGGTGAGAGTTATTAATTTTTCTTTCTACAAGGATAGTATTTCCTACTCTGTGAAGAAAAAACCCCCAAAAACATTCTCTGTTCCTAGGCAAAAGGAACTTTGCTTTTTAGGAGTTTTTCTGTCATCTTTCAGAAGCACTTGGGGAGACTAAAAATAATACAATGTGAGTTTCTCATTTGTATGCTCCTCCTCTTGTTCAATAAGAACTTGAAATGTTTTGCAGTGTTAAATAATTTATTCCTGACCTAAGAAAAGTGATATTGGCTCTTTTGAATGTAAACATTAAAACATGGCTATGTTTAAAAAAATGCTTATTATTGTAAGCAGTATACACATACTCTTATTGCTTGCTTTCACATAATTAGCTTGATGTCAGCTATAAGTTGCTCATTCAGCTGGAAGAACGGACCTTTACAGTGTATCAGAAAAGTCTTTCGGCTTGGTGAACTCACCAGAACTGAAGTTGTGCAGTGATAATTGGTTCCAATATATTTAGCTGCCAAGTGTGTTAGAGTGGCCTTTTTTGAAATGTGAGTCACGCATCTCTGGCAGGATGAATGCAGGATCTTTGAGGGTTATTTAAGTTCTATAAAATCCTCTATAATCAATTTGATAGTACTTGAGTGACCATAGATGACAGAGGCACGGGTCAGAGGGAGTTCAGAAAGGTTTCTTTGTTTTGGGGAAATAAGCTTAATGTGAGTTGAGTATGCTCTTTGTTTTTCCCTCATCCCCTGCAACTGGTTTTAAACCAGACTTCTGATAGAGCCTTTTATAGTAAAAGTATTCTGGGGAAGTTTTGTAGTTACTGGAATGAAGTATTTCACAAGACAAATGCAACCTTCACACCTCTGGCATGTTAGTGCAATTGCTCTTATCCCCATGAAATGTTTCTGATTGCTGTTGCAGCGGCGCTGTTTTGACCTCATCTCTCTCAGCTGGGTCTCACTGCAAAGCTCTTCAAAAATGTCACATTCATGCTGTATGTGTAATTCTTACCTGTTTCTGGTTAATCTGTGTGTACTGCCAGCCTCTCTCCTTTGCAGGCTTGCAGCTTTTCTTTCCTGAGCATTTGAGCATGAGTCAAGAAACAGAAGAGGATTGAACTTGTCCAAGGAGTGAGGAGTGCTTCTCTTGCTGTAGCTGAAGGGCAGCTCTAGTACAGTTTAAATTGTGGTGCATTTCATCTGAAATAAACTCTKCTATTAACTGCTACGTTTATTACACCAATTCAGAATTGGTCTCAACTTTACTCTGCCCCAGGGAATGTGGGGCAAAGGAGTTGGTTTGCTTTGTGGATCTTTGATCCTGCTCTGAAACTGGCAGCCCTGTCTGGTTCTGAACTGTGCTACTTCTTGGATACTGACTCTTCATACAGGAACTTGAAACCAGACAGGATCAATGTGGATAGAGGAGAAGCTGGTAGCCAGTTTAAGCACCCTGGGAAATAAACCTGATCCTCAGCTGGTAGACTTGCAAGCTTAGCTGAGCACATTCTCGACCTGAGGAAACCAATGGTGATCTGTGGGTACAAAGATTGTAGCTGGGCAGAGACCTTTACTTAGCAAGGGATTAGCTGGGTTCAGTGACCTGGGCTCCTGCCTCAGTCGTCCTGAGCGTGTGTTGGGGTTTTCTTTATCTTCTTGAATTTGAGTTAGCACTTTGGCATTTCTTGAAATAAGCTTATGTATCTGATTTAACAAGGTTTTGTTCTTGCTCTTTGTAGTATTAATAAAAACCAAAGGTTTAATCTTGAAGACACAAGTTCCATGGAACTATGCACCCATGGAGATTTGTCAGCTTTAATCCTGTATGTGACCTTCTCAGTAGAGCATAAGAGGACTATTGTTGCTGTCTTGGCTTGTACTCTTCACACTTTGTGGCAATGGGACCAATGATTTAAACTTCAGTTTTTTCCCTAATATATTAAAAAATTCTGTGAATAAACTATAAACTCTATTTTTATTTTAATTAGGTAATATATAAATGAGTATTTTTGGCTTGCATCACTTCCCCCCCAAATTAAGGATATTCAGTTAATAAAATAAAGAAATGTTGGAACAGGGGATACTTGGCAGAACGAGAGTTTGTCAAGCCAGAATAATTCCTTTGAGGGAAAGTTCCAAATAAGTTTTCTTGTGTCAGGCTGCAGTAGAGGAAGCAAAGCAAGTCAGATTAGTGTTGCATACAGATTTATCTGTGTGTGCGTAACTTCAACACATTAACATCAGTGCTAACAGCTAGAAGAGTTGGGACAAAAAGGTTGGAGTAATAATCATATAAAGGTGTGAAGGTTTTTTTGTGGAGTTTTGGGAGAGAGTGGGGAAGTCATATGACCAGCTTCAACCTGAATATAATTTTATGACGTCTGTTTTGCTACCCACTTTAGTTTCTTTCTGTTTTGCAACCATGATGAGTTCTTGCTCATCTCATTCAAGAACTTGTGTATTTAATACTACTTTTTCACTTTTAGTCTTTCCTTCATCAACATACTGTCTTTTTTTCTAACTCTTAAAAATGCTGAAAGATGCTTAGAATCACGTCCTTTGCACTTTGTCATAGAAAAAGTCTAAAATTATAAGAGGCTGTATCTTTTGGGGAGCATTTTTTGCATAGATATTTCTGATCTGAATGAGACTTTTGTCAGACTTTTCACAGGTGGAGTTGGTCATTGCATTGAATCTGTCCTTTTTTATCTATTAATTGTGATGTTAATTTCAAAAATGAAGTGGTATGTGCCTGTGAAGAAAATTTATTCAAGCTTCATGTTTTATGTGCTTCTGTTTAATATGTTGTTATTATGTTTTTTCATCATATTACTAAGAATTTAAGTTGGTTGCTGGCACATACTGACAGCTTAATTCTGAACTGGTTTTCAGCATCTTTTGCTCCAAAGTATTGATAAAATATTAGTTTTCAGAGGTGCCTTATATTTGATGTTTGACAGCCTCCACCCTCAGCTAATAGCATTGAAGTGCAGTATTCTCTGGGCCAGGCATGTCATGCTTAACTAATGCCTGTGAACCTCAAGCATCCACATCCTGCTTTGAGAAAAAATATATTCCAAGTGACAGGTTGTCTATAAGTATATGTCTTCTTCTTTTAAAGTCTGCTTGGGACAGGTTCTCTGCAAAGCTGCTGACCTTGACATGAATACATCTATAAAACTTGATTTTAGAATGCAGTGTTGGAATAGCAGCTGTTGTTGAAAAATAGATGGAGGACTTGAGATTTTGATTTTCTTCATTGTCTTCCACTAAATTTCAAACCTTTAATTTTTAATGTTTGGGAAACACTTTAAAGTGTGGCAAAATCTGTCAAAATAATTTGTTATCTTTCTAATAAACTGAAGTGTGTGCTGCAGTAACTCACAGCAGGCATAGTTGCAGCAGTTCATTTGATGGACATTTAACCTTCTACCCATCCAGTAGAAGTATTACCTGACCTTTTTTTTAAATTTCAGTCTCATTACACGATGGCCACAGGAATAATGAATGTGGTTTTTATCTGTGTTTCCTCAACAATTTGTTGTCGGCTTGTGAAGCCCCTTATGAAGATGCGACAACATCCCAAGTTGTGCTGTGTTCCCAGTGTAGTTGCTTTGRGTGAAGCTGCCACCCATCTGTGCACTGAGTGGGCTAAATTTCCTATTGTTTTTCTCAAATTACAGCATCCCTGATCTCTTGAGGTAGTGGTAGGAATTTGCCTAGGTGAAGTTCATTTGAGTACAGTGTCCTGCAAAATCACTCTTCCCTTCTGTGCTGGACTAGCTGTGGCAATAATGCCTGTGCTACTCCCAGCACATAAAGGGTGCCTCTGGCAGCAGAGGCACACCGTGGTGGCTGTGCTCCTTCTCAGCAAGGGTGGCTGTAGAAGAATGCTATCTTTTTTTATTACATGCCAGTTAATGGCTATCTTTCTGACTGAAAGTATCGGGAAGCAGATATGTTAAGTAAAACTGTGTCCTTTTTTCCCCCCCTCCTAGAGGTAATTTTGTAGTAACTATTCTTTCATCTGTTTGAAGCTGGCGTGTATTATTCATAAAGGCTAGATTGGTTTTAATAAAGATAATTCTCTTCAGATAACATAGAAAAAATACTCATTTATTTGGTTTAGATTCTTTGTGTTCCTGAGGCACTGGTCATGAACAATAGCCCAGATATGGTAGCTTTTTTCTTTGTGCTAAATTAAATGGTCTGGATCTATTTTTAATTTTATGTTTTTTAACTAGACTCCTTCTATAATTAAAAATGTCTTTTGTCCTGCCTCCTTCTGTGTGTTGGCAAACATCCACAGAGTTAAATGCAAGAAGCATGAAGTAGCTAGCAAGCTTGAGATGTCCAAATTTCTTTCTCAGCTGCTTTTGGGGCACATTTAGTTCATGCTCAAGCTACCTTTTAAACTAATGATGGTTGGGAAAATTTCTCTTGTAAGCAAAGCGGATATCTTGTGTATATATATATATCTAGATATATAGATATAGATAGACGGCCTATAGTGCTTTTATCAGCCTTCTGATACTGGTGGCTTCTGACTACAGCATGGGAGATAAGGGGAGCTTCATACCGGAGGTACCTTACTGAAGAGTCAAAAATACCCTGAAGGTCATCAAGACTCTGTATCAGGGGCAGATTTCAGGAGTATCTTGAAGCTCTAGCCTAAAATAGTGTAATTATAAGCTGACTCCTAATGTAGAATTAATTAATGACACATTCTGTCTGAATTCATGTGTTTCCTGACACTTGTTAAACCGTGCAAGCATGACATCCTGTGGTGCTACTTTTTTCAGTAGAGTGCTCATTTGTTTTTAATTGAAGTAAAAATAAATTTCATGGTCTGGAAGAATTTTCTCATCATTGTTTTTTCCATGCATTAGGCTCAGTAAATGAAGTCAGGGATGCTTCCTAGTCCTGTCTCATTAAGAGACTCTATCAGAGAAGTACTAAGTGTTCCTAGCTCTGATTCTCTGTCTGAGAGCTGAAAGCACAAATGCTTGCACAGCAGATGAGGTATATGACCCCACCTGAGTTAGGAGATGCCTCCTGTAATGTTACCTTATTCAGGAAGGGTGTAAAATTGTAAGAGTTGCATCTAGTCTGTGGTTTTAGAAATGTTTTGGGGTTTCCCCCCCACCCCAAAATCCTGGGCATTGTAATCAGAGGGCATTTGTAGAATAGCATATGCTCTGCTTAGAGTTGTATAATAGAGCCTATGAGTTTGAACCTAAGCAAGATGTTTTGGATAGTCAAACCAAATTAATGATTCATTTCATGTGAGGCTTAGAACTTTTGGTGGGTTTGTTCCAAAAGTTTTGATTGAATGCCTTGAGGCATGAGGGAACATGTTTTCATGTATTTGTTTGCAGATTTTTAGTCCATCAATGATTATTAATGGATGACTTTAAATTTACAATGAGGAGAAGCCAGTGATATTTAAACTGGCACGCTGTAGATGTGTATTTCCATTCAGATGCACTTTAACATGAAAATTGATGGATTGGAGTTATTGTATTAGGTGATGCATTATAGTAGTCTGTTAAAGCTTTGTCTTTGTACCGTGCTTGTCCAGCTCAGGATCTCATTTTGGAAACAATATGGACTTTGCCTGTTTAATCTTTGATGGATGTCTCTTCTTGTTCTCTATTTCTGCCATGGGTAGCATTTGTCCCGTGATAATTTCATGCTTGATTGATATTGCTTTATTAATTAACCTTGCCAGAGGCTTATTCAACACTGTGATTTATATTTAATATCAAAGCATAGTAAGAAAGTGGAATTTTTTTGCCTTATTACTGCTAAAAGTAATTGTCAAACATAATTTCATCCATCTTAATTAAAGTATTGATCCAATAGTAATACTTCCTCAGAATTTTACCAATCCATACATATTGAGCTACCTTCTAAAGAGTGCTTCATTGATGAGACCTGCAGCTCAGCATTTAGTAAGATTGCTGAGGTTTAAACACCATGAGAAATTTAGAGTGCAGTTTATTCTGAAAATGATAAATTGCCATGCTTCTTTCATTCTTAGCTGCTGTTCACAAAATCATAGCATGGTTGGAAGAGACTTCTGGAGGTCCTCTTGTCCAACACCCCTACTGAAGAAGGAGCACCAAGAGCCAGTTTCCCAGGGCCATGTTCAGTGACTTCTAAATTTCTTCAAGGAAAGCTCCACAACATCCCTGGACAAACTGTGCTAGTGCTCTCTTTCTTATGGAGGTGACTGCTGTTTCCTGATGTTCAGGGGTAACTTCCTGGGTTTCATTTTGTACCCTTCAGCTTTGATCTTGTTACTGGGAGCCACTGAAAAAAGCCTAGCTCTGTCTTCTTCGTGCCCTCCTTTCAAGTATTTATGAAAAACCGGTGAGATGCCCCACTGAGCTTTCTCTTCTCCAGGCTGAACAGAACCAGTTCTTTTTATAGGAGAGGTGCTGTAGTCCCTAAATAGTCTTAGTGGGACTTTGCTGTACTCCTCAGGAAGTCCATCTCTCACTTGTACTGGAAGCCCAGAACTGTTTCTTATGGATATCATAAATACCCCATTTGTTTCAAGGTTTGATGTCCACATTTTTTAAATGGTAGCTAATAGATGACATGATTTACCTATAGCAATGACTCAGTCTCCTGTAGGATTTTTTTCTTCCATCAAGAGAGGGGAATAACAGCCAGCCCCCATTAGGTGTCAGCGGGATGCCTCATATTTTGCATCTCTGGAAAGTTAGTCCCACTGACAAGATGCAGCTTTTATGTGGGTCTGCAGGCAGGCTGACTTCAGAAGCCATGGTATTGGGAGGTGGTCCTTGAGGAGTGATGCTACTTACGTGGAAAGTTATCACATTATATATGAAAATGACTGAGGAAGAATGGCCAGACCTCAATTTGCCCCTTTTTCTTTTTACTGAGGACCTAATTTCAAAGAAAAATGCATTGTAAAGACAAAGGTCAGTCCATTTCATAAAGTGCCTCTAGTGGAAAGCTTGCCAATAGCTTTGAGAATGCAAGTCAGAGTAAATCTCCTTTCAACCTAAGCTACTTGGTGCTTCTAAACCAGAACCTTCCTGTTTCACAGCTGCTTGGGGCTAGTTCTGTTGAAGAGAGCTATAAGCATATTTTATCCAGGTGAATGTTTGTTGCTTTTCACTTTTCTTTCTAAGGATAGGTGCGCAAGTGGTCTTCTACTGGTTCATTTTTCTCTGGTTTACTGTTAGATGAGGATTAAATCAACTGTGAGTTGTAGGCACAGCACAGCCGCCTGTGAACTGTTTGCAGAAGCTGGACTCAGTAAGTTGGGCTTTCTGTGCTACTTTGAGCGTTTCAGTAGTGATACATACTTACTACCTTATATTTGTGTTTTGTTCTCTACTTTTTTGAAATTTTTATTTTAAAAGGATCAATAATAAAAAGATTGCTATGAAGTATTCCTGCTACTGCATTCTGGAAAGTGTAGGAAAAGTTATGCTTGTGTCCTTTCCATAAAAGCTGGATCCATGGTTCTTATAAATCCATCTGCTTCTGATCACTTTCAGTGTGACATCCTAATCCTCTGCATATGACACACAATCCTTTTCACAGCAACCAACAGTGAAAAATATTTATGATTCACAACATTAATATAAGTTGGGTTTAGGCCTAATTAATTGTTGTTAATTATTAGATGTTTATTTATAGGGAACAGAATTTTAAAAGATGTGGTGAAGGTACCTTAGGCATATGTTACTTTAACATTGGCAAGTCAGTTTTTACTATCTTTTTTTCATTTATTGAGCCCCAGCTTTTTAGCTCAAAAAGCTTTCCTCAACTGCATATAATCAATATTCTCAAAATACAAATGGTCACTCACGTGTGGTTGACTTGCAACAAGTCATTCTGGAATACTAATTCATGGTGCCTGAAAAACCTGTTGCAAAAGCATTTCTTGCTTACTGAAAGAAAATGAAAACACATTTCTCAGGTTTGGATTGGGTTGATTTGTTTCTTGTTGGTTTGGTTATTTCTTGCTAACCAGCCGTGTTTCTGTATTGCAGTTACTGCTTATTTGAACGTCTGTGATTTATCTTTTCTTGGTGGAAAAGAACTTATGTTCTGCTGTGTGCCAGAAGAACTGTCTTTTAGGAGTTTAGTCTTTTAGGATCTAAAAGAACTATTTATGCCAAACAAGCATCTGATCAGAGTTTATGTGGCAAGACTGAGCCCTAGAGATCACTGGAGAAGTAGCATTAAGAAGAGTGAACAAGCCCAGAAGCTTTCAAATTTTGTATTTGCATCGAAAATGAAAAATTAAGTAATTGCAGTATGTATGTGGTTACAAACCTTTAGTAAATAAGTAAACTAGAGGGAAAAATATTTAATATATTTTACCTATTTAGCCAAACAACACCAAGCCTATGCATGTTTGATGTGTGTGGAATTTTTTTACCACTCAATGACCCTAATTCTGTAGTAATTTATGAGCCATAGAATGGTTTGGATTGGAAAGGACCTTAAAGATTGTCTAGATCCAAGCCCCTGCCTTGGGTAGGGACATCTTCCACCAGATGGGGTTGCTCAAAGCCCCATCCAGTCTGGCCTCGAGCGCCTCCTGGGATGGGGTATTCACAGCTTCCTTGGGCGACATGTTCCAGTGCCTCACCACCCTAATGTCTCTCTCACTTTAAAGCCATTCCCCCCTTGCCCTGTCACTCCATGCCTGTATTAAAAGTCCCTCTCCATCTCTCTTTTAGCCCCTTTAGGTACTGGAAAATGCTCTAAGGTCTTCCTGAAGCCTTTTCTCCTCCAGGCTGAAAGCTGTCAGCCTGTCTTTGTAGCAGAGGTGCTCCAGCTCTCTAATCACCTTTGTGACTCTCCTCTGGACTTGCTCCAGGAGGTCCGTGTGGATCCTGTGCTGGGACCCCAGAGCTGGATGCAGCTCCCAGATGGGATCTCAGTAGAGCAGAGCAGACAGAATCCCCTCCCTCCCCCTGCTGCCCATGCTGCGTTTGATGCAGCCCAGGATTTGATTGGTTTTCTGGGCTCTGAGTGCATATTGCCAGGTCATGTCCACCTCTCATCTAGCACCACCTCCAAGTCCTTCTCAGCAGGGCTGCTCTCAATTCATGTTTTGCCTGGCCTGTATTTGTGCTCTGGATTGTCCCAGCCATGTGCAGGACCTTACACTTGACCTTGAAGAAGTTTATTCTATTGTTTAGAGGGGATGGACTTAGCAGAATTAGCTGTAGGGCTGCACAACGTAAAACTCTTTTTTTTTTTTTTGGAGGTGGGGAGGAAAGAAAGGATGAAGGGCTTGAAATTTCTAGTAATCTTTATTAATTAAGGATAGGAACTTTGCATTGCGAAGTCGAGTCCATATGTAATCCTGGAACTGTTGTGTTATAAGCACACAATTTTGTTTAACTTGCATTCAGTGGTCAGCAAGTTTGGTCTTCATAGTTATGTCATTAGTTGAACAGTGTCCCYGAGTTTTTAAAGCTTTTTAATTTTTTGGACTAGATCTTATGTGTCTTTTTGCCTGAGACTGAGGAACGATGGCTGTGAAGCCTTTTATTCTTTCAGAGCAATTTCTACAGTGGAGGTAGTGACACTGCCGTACCCTTCTTTTACTTTTCTCTAGTGTTTTG
Source organism: Cardinalis cardinalis (assembly GCA_014549065.1). Taxonomy (NCBI): domain Eukaryota; kingdom Metazoa; phylum Chordata; class Aves; order Passeriformes; family Cardinalidae; genus Cardinalis; species Cardinalis cardinalis. The sequence continues at coordinate 251,663 of JACDOX010000005.1, read as the reverse complement.
AGTTACAGAAAGGATTTTAATTTAAAAAAAGAAATAAAAGGAACAGGTAAAAGGAAAGGTGCTTGGAGTCAGGATGAATTGTGTTGAAAGGTAGAGGCTCAAGAAAATGTGTCTAATTAAGGGTAAAGTCTAAAAAGAAAGAAAAAAGCATCAGAAAGCTGAATGAAAGATTTGTTGAAAATAAAAATGCTTCCTTTAAAAAGTGAAGGTAATATCCACTGAAGAAAATGGAATATATGTAAACACTGCCATTTTAAAGACAAAATAACAAAAACCAACCCCCTAAACTTGTAAGTGTGTAACGGCTATTGGTAAGCAATAAGCAAGAAGCAAGTTTGCCGTGAGTCAGCAAAGCTAATAATCATTAAGATGAAAAGAAGATAGTACAGGTGGATAATGTGATTGCAGCACACTTAATTTAAATATTTTTTCATTGGAGTTCATATCTGAAAAACTCAAGAGTGTTTGCCCCATTGAAATATTAGACAGGAAGTTGCAATATGTTGACAATTTTTCATTATAGAGGAAGATTCTTCTGAATCAAAAGCAACCATGAAAACTTTGCGTTTTCATTACTTAAGTGAGGACTTTGTGTTTTCAGTATTTAAGTGCAGATGGGATAACTTTGGTAAGTACCAAGCACTTTACATGGTGAAGAAAGGAAAAAACTTACAAACCGTAATCTTTAAATTAATAAATCAGCTATTACCATTAAAGAAGGACTTACGTCTTAGGAATTGGTTCAGTACTCAGTAGTACTGAACTATCTAGAAGGAATCTAAAAGGATGTTGATAATAGACTAGTAAAGGAATAGAGAACAAATCAGAAAACTTCACTAGTTCAAATACTTTAATTTCTACCACGTCCACATTTCAATATTATGCACTTCCCTAATGTTATAGTTATCTTTAAAATATGATAGCAGTAGTAAATAAATAGCAAAGATTCTCATGCTTGATCAAAGGTATGGAATATTTTCTGTCTGAGGRCTAAAACTTAGTGGAAAAAAACCCAGCTCTTTAGGGACAGTTTAAACAGGCTTTCAAAACCCTGAGTGTAGTGAAGGGTGTGAATATAGACTTTGTTTTCATCATTTTGCATTGGTCATGTGAATTATACTACATGGTGGAATAAGGAGGAAACAGGTTATTTAAAAAGAGCAAATGAATGCCAGTGACTCTTCCTTCAAAGACCTTAACCTCTTTCTACTGGTGGTATGGCCAAGATTGTCTACAGAAAAAAAAAGAAGATAAGATCTATAGGAAGAGGTTATATCATACTTCATTACACTAAAAGTCACAGTCACTAAAATCAGACTAGTCTGAAATATTCTTGTATTCTTGGAAATACGTGTCCTCCTTCTTCACCTCCCCTGCTGCATTAGCTTCTCAAATAACCAACTTGTGGAAGTTACCCTGGATTAAATGAACATGTACGTTATGTTTAAACTGCGTAGATTAAACAAAGGAAAAGCATTTCTTTAGAACACAGATTTTCTTGCATCTGTACCTGGTTCTTCTAATGAATCCTTGTCTCTCCATGACAGTGTGAGCATTGCAGACGACTGGTGGGTTTGTGTCAAAGGCTCAATWGTTTCACTCATTTTTAATCTCTCTGGCAGCTGTTGTGCCAGTAATGCGTTTTACTGTAATCGTGTTTTTAGGCTTTAAGTTTGACAAACATTTAAACTGATTATCCCCATTTCCAAATATGTGGCCTAGTTATTGATAAAGGCTACATGTTCTTAACATGCCCAGTTTTGAAAAGCTGTACAACTTTGTACAGTGCATAATGAATTATTAGATCCATATTTATGGCTAGCTGTAGTCCAACAAAAGCTCAGATGTCTTTTGTGTTGTTTGCATATTTTTCTTGAGAAAAGCCAGTCTATTCTTAAAGACAATCTAGTTGACGTGTTCGATGGAGTCCCTTTAGAAAGGGAATTAAAGGAGACCTACTAGTAAGCAGGGATGTCTGTGAATCATCTAGTCTTTATACCAGATATAAAAACTGTTACTGCATCCAAGGGCAAAAGGATCTTCACTCTCTCTACTGTACGTGAATATCTTGCAGTTAATCCTCTTCTTCTTGTCCCTAAGACTGAACTAACTTTGATTTTCATCCTGCAGTTCCCCTAAACCTTAAATATATGGCCTGTAATCTTTCAGATTTCCAAGTCTGGAAATGATAGCATTCTCCACTGATTAATCTTTTAAAAATGTAAATATAGCAGTGTTATTTTAAGAATAATTAAAATAGTCTTGTTTAATTAATCACTGATTTGAACAGATAGCCCTCTGGCTTGTCAAATTATTTTCATTAAGCATGAGTACTGTTAAGAAAAAAATAAATTGCAAATTTATTTTATTTTTCCTTCTGAAAGTTAAAATCTGACATACTTATTTCCTGAGGGGACGAATGGACCATTTCAATACTCTTGTTCACCAAGATCTAAAGATGAACAGTACATCTTGCTCATCCTAGTGTTTTGATGGTCGGTCAGATTTCAATTCACTTAATTATTTTCTACTTTTTCTGCTTAAATACATATGTTTGTTCTAGTCGTTTCTGCTATTGTGTTGGTCTTTTCAGCTCTCAGTGTTTTGATTCCTTCCCCGCTTAATGTTTTCAGCTTTTTGACCTGTAATTATATGTGGTTTTCCTGGTTTTGAATTGTGCTGTTCTTCTGTTTTACAAGAACAGCTTCTGGGTTCTGAAATGTCATGCTTAAGCCTTTCCTTCCTCCAATTGTTGCTTACCTCACTGAGAAATAAAGAAAATCTCAACTAGGAAATTGCTTGAACCTTTCACTCACTTGCAGATCACGTTAGTTACCCATACTTGTCAGGCTGGAAAATTGTGCAGCTTTAATTCTTAATTCACAAAATACTTATAAAGTTATATGGAGTTGACAATAGTATTGTTATGTTTTGAAAGATACGTAGAACATTAAGTCAAAGAAGCAAACTTTTAGTTTGAGAGAATAAATTTGAGGATTTAAGTCATTCTCTCCTTGCCCCTTAATCCTTCCTCAAGTAGGAAAACACCCCTGTGAGATGGGCACTGTCATGCTGGATGTGGACAGCTGCCCAGCAGACACAGTGTACCCAGCATCCTTATTTTCCTAGTGCWCCATTTACAAGTTCACCTCACTATTTAGTTACAATAATGCCTTAATCTAATAGAAGCATTTCTATCCTATTAAGTGTAAGGGAAAAGTTATACTTTTACATGCCCAACCTCCAGATGAGCTCCTGTTTCATGATCTCAGGGGCCAGATGGCCTGAGATGCTTTGTGGACATGATGCTGTAGACAGAAGAATGCTTTGACTAAGGCATATATGGATTCTAGCAGTCACTATTAAGTAATGGCTCAGCTACAAAAGGCAGACTTATTTCAACTGAAACTTTCAATTGAGGCAAAGAACTTTTAGTGTCTTGTGTAGTTTTATTTGTAATTTACTTTTATTTCACTCTGGTTGTTATTTGGAGAGCTGAGTGTACAGTGAGACTGTTTAAAAATTCCCTGTGGTTGCTGCAGCTTTGAATAAATTTTTAGAGTAAGGACAGGATTAAAGTTGTTTGCCAAAGTGGGATTTTCTCCTCAGCTCCCACTGTTGGTACGTTTATTTCTTTCAGTAGTTGGTGCATTCAGGATGTCTGGGTTATGTGTGTGTACCTGTGTTACATCTCTAACACCAGGAACTGCATTGGATTCACATTTTACTGTGAAAAACTCATGGGGAAGGCAGTGAGTTTGTAATGTGTAAAGTGTGAGAGTAAGAAATGCTCTGTGCCTTTTAAATAGYGCAGAAGTTGTTCATATGAGGGTATGGAAAGGCAGAGGTTGCAGCTAGCAATAGTACAGGGGGAGAAACTGGATACCTTTGTGGAGAGGGCATTCTTGTGAACGAAGCATAGCCTGCTGATCTGTTGGCAGCCTTGGAGCAGTCTTGGAGCAGAAAACTTGGTTCTGTATTGCTTCTCCTTGGCTGTTCTCTTTTGTGGCAATAGTAATTCTTAACWAGGAGCTCCAGAGGCAGCAGTTGAATCAAAAAACTTTCTGGACATAGGGAACCATATGTATTGCAGTTCTCACGAAGTGTAATGACAGACATCTGTATTCTGACAGTATAGCTGACAGGAAATACCCCTCCCCAAAAAGGCTGGAGAAGAAATATTGTCAAAACAGAGAGAGTAAGAGAAGAGAGAAGCACTTGGCATCAGCTGGTTGCACACACAATTTTACAATCTCTCCCTGATTATCCTTTCCTTCCTCATGTTGGGGGACTCCCCCTTTGCTTTCCTGTTGTATGTTCTTCCTGGAAACCACTGGAAGGGTCAGACCACAGTGGACCCAAATTGAAACTTSAAGTCCTGTTAAGTACCAGTCAGCATCAGCATCTGCAATTAAGAGCCACTTGGATTCTGAATTTATAGGTTCTATTGATTTTTTTTTTTTTCCAAAATAAACTCGCAGATGTTGCCATGTGGTACTTCAAAAAGACAAGAAGCAATCAGTGCACTATATTTAAAGATTGCAATTATAAATAGACCAAACTGCTGTCTTTAAATGATTCATTAAATATAAATAATGGAGCAACTTTGCCTTTTTTTCCCGAAAGAGAAGAAACAAAGTGCACTAATGCTTGACTCAAATTTAAGTTTGAAAAGACACTGTCAGTATTGAGGTAACATACTCTTAATTATTCTTTATCTCAAGATTAAGATAGGTTAGCTAGAACTGGTTGGTGACTTCTGATCATTTTTAACTGTGATTTCATAAAGCTTCAAAAATTTTATGTATGTCAAAAAAGCACTGGATGTGAGTATAGGTCTGAGACTAAAGAGCATCATTCTTTCCTGTCTCAAGAGTTTAAATTAATATAAATAGGACAAAAAATGAAAAGGTATTTAACACTATGGTTTAGTGATGCGAGATTTGGTTGTTAGATAAATGTTTGAGTACTGAGGCCTCCACTTATTTGAAAATGAAGTAACCAGTCAGTGGTTGGGGGAAAAAGAAGTCTATGTAACTTTTTAAGAGGAAAGAAACCCAACAAAATAGTACAGTTAAATACAGAACTAATATTTTGTTGTCATAATGGCACCTACTTGTTTCTGTATTATATAATTTAAAATTTGGGATTAAAATGTTACAGACATCCTAACTAGTACTTCTGGAGGAAAGGGGGGGAAATTGGAGTCCTCACCCAGGTGGAGGGGGGCAGCTGATGCTGTTGTAGTGCAGTCCTTGTTCTCTTAGAGCAGTCCTCAGGACCAGGCATGGAAGAGAAGGGCAAAGGCCAGAGAGAGCATTCATTTCTGCAGCCAGGGCTCAGTGCTGAGGGCAAGTGGGAAACATGTTCCCTCCTCAACTCTGTCTGGCAAAACTTGTTGAGTTTGTGTCATCGCAGGGCTGCTTAAAGCACTGGCTTCAGTATTGCCTTGAGTTGCTGACTTGCAACAGGGTTGTGCAGAGGAAACCATCTGGGTTACCATGATTGCTTCTTAAAACAGAAGGGGTAGGGGTGAGTGAGGAATGAGAAATCTCTTTCAGGATTTAGCTGATGCTGGTAGCTATTAGCTGTCTTCTTTACCCTTCATGGAGAGAAGAAAAAGATCCTAAGACTTTCCTTTGATGTGTCACCCATAAATGCTATCTTATGAGGTCAAGATTGTCCCCAAGTTCACTGAAGTGTAGGTAATAAACTCATCTCTGTTAACCAGCATTCTCCAAACAAATACTTGTGGCTTCTCTTGCAGTTCTTAAAAATTTAGGTATATTTTCAATCAAACAGCTCATGCAAGTCAGGTGTTTTAGCTCTGCTGTGTTTGGTTCCAGTACCCTGCTGGCCCAGTTGAGTTGGCCCAGCAATTAATGCACAATCTTCATCTGGTGATAGCATTTGGAGAGTGAGGTGGTACTCTCATAGCTGATAGCAAATAATCTTTGGCTCTGAGGAGGTGGCATAAGTTAGAGGAGCTGAAATTATGGGAATGAAAGATCATTGCAAAGCGGGGATAAGCACAATGTGGGAATGTGTTTTAGGTGTGTGCCCTACAGGTTGCAAAATATCTAGGAGTACTGTGATAACAAAATACAGACATGAATGGTAGAGCAAACAATAAAAAGTCTCCTTTTAAATGAGAGTACTTTCTTGTAAATTGTTTTTGTACTGTAGTGTGAAAAACAATGTTTACAAAAAAAAAGTAAAAAAGGAAGCTGTTTCTACAATAATTGTAGAAATTCAGAAATGGAAGAATGGATGTTAGAATTTGCTTGGCAAATTTTTGGCTCGGCTCCATTTGTTTTAAAAGTTAACAGGAAACATTTCTCCTAGGTTTACAGTAGCTAAATCTTTAAGGTTTTTGTTGTTTTTTTTACTTTATGGGTGTAAATTACTTGGTTTTGTCAATGTCCTGATACTTTCCATGGTCCTTATGAAAATAAAATCTTCTGCTTTGTTTATTATTACTTCCTTAGTTGAGCCAGTGAATTTGAACTGCTGTTAACTCAATATATTTTGTTCCAGCTTGTTTCTTGTGGGTGCTTTTTTTTTTATTACACATTACAGTGTGTACTGTAATGAACTCTTTTTTTATCAAGTTTGCAGTTTCTACTGCATTTAGGGTCAAATGAGACTTTGCAATGAGGCAATGTTCATTCAACAATGTCTCCTTCCTAAAAGATTCCATCATTTTGCTTTCATTTACTTCAGTTCTTTCTGCACTATCATATGCAGTTAAAAATAGCATCAAAACCATCTCCTTTAAAATCACACAGAGTGCAGAGAAATCTCTCTGTGAACAGTGAGAGCCTGCTCTGTGTCCTCTCTACCACTGCAGCACCAGCTCCCCATGGGTTTTCCTATGGCTCCCAGGCAAGGAGCAGTACTGGAGGGAGCTCTCCTGGTGYTGTTGGGGTGCTGGGGTGTTCCTGCTGCCAGACCTGTCAGTGATTACCAAGGCAGCAGTGGAATAGCTGACTTGATAATCACTATTCAGCAGTAGAATAGCTTTCACTTTAGGCTAAACAAAATTGCTGTCCTCTCTGTTGGAGTCTGACCCTTCTGGTCACCTAATGAATCTATGCAATCTTGACTTAACCGCTTACTTCAAAAATCTTGAAACCTGCTAACAGTCTCAACTCATGTGAAAAATACTGCTCTGAGAGAAACATCTTGCAGTAGTGTACTAAATGCAAGCAGATTCAGACTTTTTTGTCCTAGATAAGAGTATTCAGATGCTCTTGGACACAGCCAGTCTTGGGATTATGCTGTATCTGTTAAGAAGTGCTTCTTCAGCACAGAGATTCCTTCAAGTTTCTTTCTGTTTCATAAGTTTGTCCTTCATACTCTGTGTCTTGACATTGATTATGTTGGCAAAAATTTGTTGGTCTCTAGGTGTTCTCCAGGTTTTCTAAGATGAACATGTTTTCTACATATTAAAATTTATTAGAAATAGACTAATTTCTGTGTTTCATCCATTCAGTACAAATTTGATATGTATAGGCATAATTTACAGGTTTAGTATATCACTGTAATTTGAACTAGAAGCAATGACATTCTGTTTCCATAGTTGCTTCTTAGACACATCAGAAACAGTGTAATTTTTCTCTATATAGAGAAGTGTATGATCTTGTTTTACAAAGTAATGGATCATTTTTGACTGTTCCATTAAGGAGAGAAAGGGAAGTTAATTATCCATGGTATTAAATCAATGTTTACTCTTCAGTCCCATTTAGCTGAAAGGCTACTGTTAAATTCTTGTGTTGAAAGTAACTTTCATTAAATTTCAGTGCGTGGCTATGTAGGAATTCAAAACACAATAATAGACTCCATGTCCTTAATTCATACTTTCTTGGAGTAGGGATATCGTTCACCAAGGGGAAGTACAAAGTCTTGCACATGAAGAGGAACAGCCCCAGGCATCATTATATGCTGGGGGCTGCCCAGCTGAAAAGCACCTTGTCAGAAGAGGACCTGGTGAACACCAAGTTGAACACGAGCTAGCAATGTGCTCTTGCAGCAAAAAAAACCCTAATGATGCTCTGGGCTGCTTTAGCCAAAGCACTGCCAGCAGTTTTTAAGGTGGTCGTCCTCCTCCTTAGTGCTGGTGAGGCTGCACTTGGAGTGCTGGGTCCACTCCTGGGCTCCCCAGCATGGGAGAGATATGGGCGTACTGGAGGGTGTCCAGTGAAAGGCCACTGACACTATTAAGGAACCAGAGCATCTCTCTTATGGAACAAGGCTGAGGGACTGTTAAGGCTGGAGAAGACAAGACTCAGGAGTAACTAATGTACCAATTTTCCATAAATACCTCAAGGCCAGGTGCAAAAGGGGATGGAGCCAGGCTCCGTTTAGTGCTTCCCAGTGACAAGATCAGAAGCACTGGGCAACAACTGAAACACAGGAAGTTTCCCCTGAAAATCAGGAAAAGTTCTTTCTCTGTGAGAGTAACTAAGCACTGGGACAGGTTGCCCAGGGATGTGTTTTGAATTTGCAAGCCACTGTAGTAAAAGCAAAGCAGAAGTGGTAGGTAGCTAAATGGTGTTATACACTAGATGAATATAATGGAAAAGAACAAATTAAAGAAGTAGCATCCTATTGTAGTACTCTAACATGTACTGTGGTAATATAAAGACAGTAACACACAGGTATGTGTACAAGCATACATTCACCCATTCTGGGGGCCTAATTATGCAAAGAATTTTATAATTAGGAACACTGCCTCATTAAAACTAATTGCAAAATATAAAAGTTTAGAATATCACATACATTCATCACTCTTTAGGAATGAAACTACTGACAAATAATTAAATTGCCAGTAATAAAGCCATACAGCAGTTAAAAAAACCCTTACTGTAATTTGGTAGGATTTTACTTTGTGATAATTAGTAAAATATGAAGAATTTTTGCTCTTTAATCACTTCAAATGAAAAAGACAGGATGTATGCATCATCTGTATTGCTGAGAGCAATACATATCACAGGAATATCATCAGCAAACAAACAGAAAAACTGAAAGGAACGCTCTGTGCATCACATTTTGTGGCAATGCCTTCACAGACCCCTTCCTCCACAATTGTTTTCAGCAGACTTTGCCATTTCCATTAGTCTTCCTGTATTTAAATAACTAAATAATTATAATACATTGATGACAAGGATATAAAGCTTTTTGCCTGAAAATCACAAGTTCAAATTTAAATATAAGTAGCAATGACAGAGTAGTTGCCCTCTGCCGAGCAGTCTGTCTTAGAGGGGTTGTTGGTCCTAGCCTCGAGCTCTGTGGAAACATTCCCATGTAACACATGGCCTGGGAGTGATCAAGCTTCCCAGAGGGTATGAATTAAACAGACATCTGGACRCTTAATTATTCTCTGACTCCTAAGAAGTATGTTTATTTTTGAAAATATGTGGTCAGAACAGCAGTCAAACTCAGATGGATTGCCTCTGAGTATTTTCTTTGCCTCGACTCTTTCTGAAGCTGAGACATTATATGAACACAAGCTCAGAGATGTGTGCATGCTTCTTTAATGTAATGCATAAATGGATGTATTAAGTGAGATATGTTTAGGGAGAATTAATTTTTCATGTGTTCTACTTCAACTAAGTTTCTCCAGTAGTGCCAACTGTAAAGCTGTCCTGACACTTATTATTCATAAATAAAATGTCTTGTTCATTATTCTTTTTAAATTTTTAAAAAGAGCAGTTATGTGGATGAGAGATGAGGTTTTTTTCCCTATTTAAGTATTAATGAAAAGTTTTTTGCTTTTGTCAACCCTTTTTTATAACTGTAATTCTGTGGCCAGAATGTATTCTTGTAAATGCCTCTTACACACTTTTAATCTGATAAAAATATCCATTGACATGTTTAAGTTGCACTGGAAAAATTCAGGATTAAAACTAGCTTCTAGTGCTACAACTACAATCTTCCAAAAAGAGACAAAGCTTTTCAAGGTTACGCTTCTTCTGCCTCTCACTTGTATTTCAGGTAGGTATTTATTAAAAGGCCTCAATGGATACACCTTGGGCAGTACAAGAGCCCAGCCAGGGCTACACCCAAGATGGACGCAAAATGGTCACAAAATGGACGACCAGTCATGAGGTCTCTGGCTTTTATAACTTCTGGTCCATTAGCAAATTGGAGTTGTCCAGTTATAGCTTTAGATTATGAAGTTCCATCCTTCTTGTTTTCTCTCTTCAATCCACCATTGTTTATGATCTTGAGCCTGAAACTTGGATCAGTTGTCCTTGGTCCCAAGCTAGAAAAGGAATTGTTTTATCTACCTACTCTGGGGAGAGAGTTTACCATCCCTTAATATGAAGCTCAGAACTACACACTAAAGCAGCACAGAATCTAAAAAATATAGAAGCTAAAACTCAAGGCATCGGTTGGTTCTGAGGACAATCCTCCCTGTGCTGTTTCTTCCTTTTTTCTTTTTTCTCTTCTATAGGCAGTAGTTGCCAGTATACTCTTGTATTGCAAATGTGAATTCACAGATGTTAGAGAGGATAGTGTATTTCTAACTCTTTGAAGTTATATAGAAATCAGTATTTTTAATACTGTTGCTGATTCCAGAGGCTTTATCAGATTGTGGCCCTTATTTAGTTTGTACTTCATCGATGGAGAGAGAGAGATAAAAGGTTCCTGTCCAACATTTTGACTATTCCATAATGAAAAAAATAAACCACTGTTACCAAATTGATAATATACAAGGCACTGAACACAGGGATGTGCGTGAGTTTTTTTTGCTGATTAAATGCATAACAGTTGTGTTGGAATTTGAGAAAATAGTTAAGAACACAAAATTAGGCAGAAATTAATAGCATGGAGGTTGATTTTGCTTGTTGACAACAGTGTTCCAAAATGCTGGAAGCAATGTCTGGAAATTGTTTGTAAGTTGTTAATTTTTTCAAGAAAAGGCACGATAAATAAAGAAGTTAAATGGAAATAGTTTATTCTCTGAAGATACTCCTTATTGCGCCCAAAAGCAGTAATTTCCAAATGGATATGCTTTAGTTTGTGGTATTTTCAAGGGAGATTTCTCAGTGATGCTAGTTTGGGAACAGTGCAAGAGAGAAAGATAAAATAGCTGAGATTTACAACTGTAGTCTGCTGAATTTTTTTTTATTTGTTTTGTCAAAGCTGAGCCTAGACAGTTTCCAAAATGTGCCTGTTCTAAGTCTGCTGCCATGTCTCAGCTGAATCCTTCCAGTTAAATATGAATTTTTCATTGCATTAATTATGGTCTTTTGCAGGCTACAAAGACGAAATTAATCAAAACACAATTTTCCAAATATAGCTATTCCAATGAAAATTAAAGACTAGTTTGTCAGTTTGAATTCACTGTTTATTTGGCATTTCAGTATGTAATGAAATGTTTTGTATTTATTTTCTCACACCTGTAACATGCTCTAGTCATAAATTATGMTTCATTTGTCTGGGTTAAAGTAGGAATGTCTCTTACTGTGGCAAATAGAAGTGTGTAATTGGCAAATGACGTTATCCTTGACTCAGGATCATCCTGAGTTTCCTTGTCCAGGTCTCTTTGTTATGTTCTGCACCCTCTACCCAATCTGTTTATTTTCTCTTTATTCCTTTCCCTGCCTGTGAATTTCAGCTTTTTAAAAACATGCCAAATACATATTGTGAGCATTTCATTTTAAGAAAGGTGAAGACACATAGAAGGTACCTTTGGAAACCAGCCTTTTTTTTCTAGACTTAATAATTTTTATTAGGTAGATGTTCTTTTTTATATTTTTTATTTCTAGATCTCATATCATTCCAGTTGCTGCTGACTGTATTTGCTTGGTGCCTAGATTGCTGAAAAAGAGTACCTTACCCCAGTTTAAGCAGCTCATCCTGAGACCTTACCTGTGTAAAGCAGGGTTATTTCAGGTATTTTTCAGATTGTTAGTCTGTCAGTGCTTTGTGGCTTTGCTGTGGTGTTGAAAACATTGTTGCCTTGTATTCAACTTTTGCTATTCTCGGACTGCTCCACTGTTGTCTTCATCTTGTGTTTGCACTGTTGATTCTCTCTGTGTAAGTCTCCAGCCTTGGATTTGTCCCTTACTGAATTTCACAGAGGTTTCTCTTCAGCCAGTTTACCAACAATCTCAGTTATGTTGAGTTTCTTCTGAATGCCTTTGTCATCTGCAAACAAACATGTTCTTTCTTCAGCCTCATTAATTAACAGTGAACATCTGGCAGTGCCACTTAATCTCTTTCCATTTTGAGGAGTGTGTTGGCAGCTTCCCTTTGTCTACAGTAGGCCAATCCATTCAGCATCTGTATTTCTTATTTTCAAGACAGTGCAGTGCAGATTAGTTCAACTTTATTTTTAATGGTTTTTTTTTAATAAATGTCATCTAAATGTTTGTAAAGTTTTGTGAAGTTTTCATTAAGAAGTAAAAGAGAAGGTTTTTTTGAAGATCACTGAAAAACTCAGAGTTAGTTCTTGCTGTAATAGTCTTTTAAAACCAGCTTTTTCTCTCAGATGCAATTAATGGAAATTATGTAAGGGGAGCTGATTAGGTTAGATTTTGCTACAGGTTGATTGCACTCAAATAGGACATAATMAAATCTTAAACTCTTGCCATGATTTCTTTGTTCTGTTAGAAGCTGGGTTGCTGTGACTAATCTACATCACCCCATTCACCCTCTGAATTCTGAAGCAATTTTACTTCCATGTTTGTCATGCTCATGAGAACTCCTCAGTCCCTACATTAGCCTTGAGGAGCCTGGTTTGCACCAGTGGTCTCACATAAAAATAGAAAATCCTGTGACCAGAGTTGAGGTGGAGTTTATACAGAAAACTTTGATGTCTGACCTTGGGGAAATCAGTTTATCCCACACCCTTTGGAGATACTTGAGTTCCTTCCATTGATTTCCTTGAGTTAAATGTCTAAGTGTCTCTGAAGGACCAAGCCTGACTGTGTATTTTGAGTAGTTGAAGTTGAGTAGTTGAAGGCTGTGCTCAACACGGACATGGAGCTCCCTGCCATTGCAGGCAGTGATGATCAGTGATCACATCACCATGTTTGTCTGAGTGAAATCTGACCCTGGATCATACAGACTACGTAGTACCCTAACACCAAACTAAGTAAGGACAAAAATACTAAATGGCAGTCAGGTGCCAAGGTCACCTGGTTAATGAAAAGCTAAAAAAAGACGTGGGTTTGACTGTATTATAGACTTTGGTGCTTAAATTGTCTCATCAAATTCTAGCTGATGATTTTCTTTAACTTGCATGGGTTTTGATACATCCTAAGGGATATCCAATATACCTGTATGTTCTCTTTACCTTATTAAACATCAGATTTGCTCACAAAAGGGTTCATTCTTCCATTCTTCCCACAGAATTCTTTGTGCTTCTTTTTCTTTTTTTTCCTTTTCATAAACTCTTTAGGGATTTTTACAGAAGGAGTCTCARTCTTCAAAATGTTTTTTTCTGGGTGAGATAATCAAATTTGTGTAATAGTAGATTGCTTTCAATACTACCATGGAAAACCTTTCTTGACTTCATCATTTCTCATTATGTTCATATTCCTTCCTTTTCCCATTGAGTTGTGTTGACTTCCATCATGTAAAGAATGAGTGTGCATGGGTTGTGTCCTTGTGTTTTTTATTAAATGTACTTTTGATGCACTCTATTTCAAATTTTTGGGAGATCCTACAAAGACAGCTTTCTTCTGAAACTACATTTGACTTCTGTGAATTTGATCTCTGTGTATTCCACTGTGAAAAATTTTGAAGACCTGGATGATGTCTTTGTCGTCCCTTTAACTCAGGTTTAGAAAAAAAAGTTTTGCCTTCCTTTTTTATGAGATGTTTGTGTCTTGAATGGATCCCGTAGTTTATATTGGTTTTACTCTGACCCAATGAAGTTGCCTTTGCAATAGGTGATTTCTTTCTGTATCACTATACTGCTAATTAGTATCTGGGGATTATAAAGTATCACCTTTATGACTATAGGAAAACACAGCAGCAGTGAACACAGATCATTTTGTTTCTGCAGCAGTTATTTGATAATATTTTAGTTAATTATAATTTGGGGAAAGATAGCTTGCCTGCAAGCAAAATTTGCTTGTCTGCATGATTTAATTAATAGTTAATGATATCAGAATCTGTATATAATTAAATTATGCAGCCACATTTGTGTGTAAATGATTCTTTACAACTGACATTTTAACACTGATAGCCTCAGGAAATAAGAGCAGTTTTGTGTATTTTCAGAAGCCTTCTTGCTAGGCTCAGGAAACTATTTCCTCCTCTTGCTGAAGGTGATAGATGTTTGGCTGGATTGGATACCACTGTGGGTTTAAAGAAAGCTGTTGGAATCAATGTAATTCCCCAGTCTGGAAATGACATGATGCTGTTTTTGAATGTCAAGAGCTGGCTGCATGCTGTTTGTGCAGGGACTTAGCCCCTTTTTATGGCTAGCTGCTGCTTCCTGTCTGCATTACTTCTTCCTGTTTACTTTTAAAGCTTTGTAGTCTTTGATAAACAACAGAGTTGTCTATGTATCTATTTCACTTTAGTATGTACTTGATTTTCAATTGCATTAGTATCTGCATACTCTGTTCTGTGCAGCCTTTTATGCATCCCTGAGACTTTAGGATAGCCAGGTAAAACTGGGGGTGCAGGTCAGAAGACAAATGGAGGCCAGAAGACAAGACGTGACTTGTCAGATGTCGCAGAGGAGTGACCTAGTGCAGGTCACTACCTCTGGTGTCCAGGCCTTAGTTCAAGCTCTCAGTTTGCCTTTCCTCACCCTAATCGTCCTGAAACAACCATTTCCAATGTACTGTTTTCCACATATTGCAAAATATGTGGCTGAGGGATGTGTTATAATAATGACGGTGCTGCCCTTGGGACTTAAGAAGTATAAATAATAAACTGGTTGAAACAGGCCAGAAAGTATGGGTTTTTTCTACCTCTTTAAATGTGTGTTTGTGTGCACGGAGAAGTCACAGTACATCATTTGCAGAAGTAGCCTGCTTTGCCTGTCTCTCTTTCAGATCTATTTTTATGTACTGTTTTCATTTCAAGGTCCTGAATAGCACTGCTTGTTTGTGAAATTGTGCATATTCTGAATCTTAAATTTCTAGTGTATCTATATTTGTACCCTCCTAATGAAAGTGTCATAAATAAGCATCCTTTAGAGACCTGGTGCATTAGGGATGTAAAAGCAGATAAAGCCAAGCTTAGAATGTAAAAATTTGTGATATATTGCTCAGTGCTTTTATACCAAAGAAAGAAACCATAAAAAACCCCACCATAAAAGCTAACTTTCCTTTGGATTTTTGATGCATAACATTTTTTCCCATTATATTATCATATAAATTTTTCAACCTAGCTCTCATGATAGTGGAGTAATTGGTATTTTGAAAATTAATATTTAATGTTTCGATTTGTTCTATGTTCTGAATTTATTTGCTAACTGCAAGACATGAAAAGAAACATAGTGGAATGAGGATTACTAAAGCAGCAAGTATTTCAGAATTGTTTCATTTTAGATGTGTTTAGCTGCAGATCTCTTTTTTTTTTCTCTTTTTTTCCTTTTTTTTTTTTTAACCTCTTTCTCTAAGATGAGTAGCTGTTCTTATTTTCAGACTTCTGTAAGCATTGTCTGGGTCAACCCACATGTAACTGTCCAAAGTATTCACAGTACTATTGATTGGGAGAAGAAGAATCAAAATTTTGAAGTTACTAGAAATGAAAGTGTTGTCAGGGATTTAATTGAACTGAGATCAGTTGTTACAGTGGTAGTAAAGAGGTTAGCTATCGCTCTGTTGCACAGCAGCTTTCCCTGACAYGCTTTGGAGCCACATTGGAATGGGGGTTGTGTGCCGTCAGCTTGATAGAGAGGAGGGACAAAGAAATGCAAGCCTGAAGTGAAGGTAGGGTGGATGCACTGCTTTGAATAAAGAGGAGTGAATATTTCTTACTGTTTTGCCACATGTCCTGGTATATAGGTGTATTCAGTGAGAGCATATGTGGTGCATCTCACATCTCTTCAGAGGTCTGTGGTACAGGAGAAAAGGTGAGCGAGCAAATGAATATGGAGAGCCAAAATGGACAAAATTTCCCAAAAGACAAAGGTGTCAGGAAGTTTGGCTTTTGTAAAGGTGGTTTTGTTCCTTAAGGTTAAAAATGTTTTAGACTGAAGTGTAGCAGTGAGCTCGCTGGGTGGGAAGATGGTTCAGGCCTGTGGATGGTGAGGTCCTCCATCCTCCCTCAGCATCCTTCCTGTAAGCTATGGAGGAGGAAGAGATAATGAGCCAGGTATGCCTTTGGTAAGGTCCATGTGCAGTTTTTTCTGCCTTATTTCTTGTCTTCTTCTTTCTGCCCTGGGCACCCCCATGTGATTTAGGGCAATGCAGATGTGGAGCAAGCATGGACTTACTGTGGGACAGCTTTATAAGTTCTTGCTCTCCTTCCCAAGATTTTTGCAACACTCCTAAGATACCTGTTACAGAAAAAGTAGCTTTTCTTTATTCCTGGGTACATAGTGTACTCAGAGCTATTTAGCATTGATATACATTATTCAGACTCTATATAATGGCAAGCAACCAGCAATGGACGTAATCATAAGATCAAAGAGACCTGGAAAAGAGTAGAAAAGAGGCTGTTTCCTCATTAAATTTAGAGATAAGGACACAGGCAGAAGTTGAAATGAACTTTTTTCATTAGGGAAGAAAATTAATGCCTGCAGAGCGTCCCAACTGTTTGCCTAATACTGCCAGGCTTTAAAGTGCTTGCAGGGCTTGTGTTCTGTGCACCTATTTCCTTCATAATGCGCCTTCCTTGGGCAAGATAATCTCTGTGAGAAGGGGACAATGTGACCCAGAAACAAGGCAGCTCTAGTCTTGGGAGAGCTGGGAGAACATTGTGAGCCCTGTGACCAAGTGGTTGTGTGGGTCTTGGCAAGTTAATTCTCTTTGTTTCTCAGTGCTTTGCCTAAGCAGGCAGGGCAGGCAAGGCCAGTTAGCAGCACAGTTAAGGTTTCTTACTCTACATGTGTAGAGTGCGTAGTACAGGTTATTCCTCACTGTAAAAGGCCTCAGTGACAGAGAGAACACACGTTGTGAGCTGTGCAAAACAGTTTCAAACAGACCCTCCTGGACAAATTGTAGTGTGACRTCGTTTTGTGAATAAGAAAATCAATACTTAGTAATGTTTTTAATACTTTAAACTTCAATTTTGTAACTTTGATCCTTTGATAGATCCCCAAATGACAAAAGATTGTAATGGCTAACTGTAGAGAAGGGAGGCAGTGGGATAACATGCTGATTAACTAAATTAATGTTGTCAAGAATGTGCAGTATTTTCCATTATTAAAAATTCTAATTCTGTTCTCCCAGGTAAATTTTTCAGATGTGTGTTTTTTTATT
Organism: Cardinalis cardinalis; assembly: GCA_014549065.1. Taxonomy (NCBI): domain Eukaryota; kingdom Metazoa; phylum Chordata; class Aves; order Passeriformes; family Cardinalidae; genus Cardinalis; species Cardinalis cardinalis. The sequence continues at coordinate 234,261 of JACDOX010000005.1, read as the reverse complement.
ACCCAAGAGAATGGAATTGCAGTTAAGCAATATTAAAAAATACATGTTATRTACCTAATAGGCCAACACTGTTGAATGTACATAATTACATTTCCACAGCTTTTTTTTTTCGGAGTTTGTAATGTTAATAACTTCTGAATTGTTAGGTATTTTGGATGTTTCTTACTCAAGGAAGCAAAAGGTTTCTTAATGGCGAAAGTGGAAATAAAACTGCAGTCCTCGAACAGGCTTTTTTTACTGAATTCATTCTTGGAATAAATCTAGGACATGTACATTACCCTGACTCTGTTTTTCCCTTTTGTGGGACAGCTGGCACTATTGATGGATATTTTGGAAATATGCAAAGGAATATCTCCCAAGCTGAGAGGATTTTACATTAGTTTAGGAAAACAGTTTAAAGTAAATCACATGCAGAAATTTGGACCCAGTCATATACCGAAGTCCATATTTACATGGACATTTAGATGCTTATGGTGACTGTATGGAAGTGTGCCATCCTACAAATTAGCTCTCYTTCCACAGTTATTAAAAGTATCATGACTCAGATCTAAGTTTTCAATCCATGCTGGCTGAAAACAAAAAAAAAAGTGAGATCTAATAATAACTAAACTGTATGATAACTTATTATTAAACGTAATGGGAGGTCTCATTTTCTCTGCAAAGTAGATATTTTTTACAGTATGGAACATCCCAAATTCAGATGACTATATTTCCCTTATTAAGATGACATTTGCATAAAGTTGAACACAGTTTCAGTAGTTTTAAGTGGACTAAYGGCAGTGGTAAGGTTTCATAGTTTTTGGGGCATAAAGTACCAAGTATCTCATGTAGTCATCGGTAATGCTAACTCAATGATCTTTTCTCCACTTCATTGGTTAGCAGAGGAGTTTAATAATTCAATCTGCCAAGTTCTATTATTCATGATGCAAGGGATGGGAGTTTTCAATGAAAAATCAAAGCTGCTTTATATATAGGTGTCAGTGAGTTGTATTTCATGTTCAAGTGTTGACCATTCCTTCTGGTTTACATGTTTGTACATAACCTACTCAAAAGGCTGAAGACCCTCAAGTGTTCGGTGAAGAAGCAAAACACTGCAACAATACCTTATTTTGGCTTCACAAAGCTCTTCTGCTGAGCAAGTCAATGCAGAATCAGCCTTTTGCATATTGATAGAATGTGATGGAGCAAAAAGCATATAAACCCTCACTAAACACAACCAAAGATCAGGAAAATTAAAATGTTACTATCTTTACTAAACATATTTTGAGAATTTTTCTCTCTTGCTTTTGTTTAAAATTATTTAATTTGCTTTTGTATTTTACAATGACTTCCATCTGGATATGTGTTTGCTTTAATGTTGTTTTAGGTTCTGTCTTGCCTTGGGTGTAGTTTTTCATCTCCATGAGATGTGGCTGAGGGGGGTGTCTGCCTTACTCAGGACAGTTACAGTCTGTATCACTTTGGCCTTTGAGAACCCGAGAAACCTTTATTATTTCCGAAATGGTCCCATTTCAAAGCTGGAGACTGAGGCTAATAAGGTGACATAGTTAAGCCCAGATGTATTCAGGAAGGACTTTGTGAAGAGGACTCTGTGTCCTCTTTCAGCCTGAAAAAAGCAACGGCTCCTGTGCAAGAGAGGGTCTCTGGTGCACATGTGGAAGGAACAGGCATCAGAAAAGCTGATCTAGACACACACTGATATATATGGGAGCAGGGCTAAATATCCTGCACTGAGGCAACTCAGCCTTCCCACCTGTGTAGGTACTGCCCTGAGCACTGCCCCAGCTGGGTTCCTTTTCTGGTTCTTGCCAACTCTGGGCCTCTAAACTGCTTTCTGTCTTGATGATGGGGAAAGATGCCTGCCCCATAAAAGACGATTAAATGCCCTCTACCTCTCTGGGAGACATCCAGTATGTAAATTTAAAGGGATTGTCACAAAAGCCTTGAATTTTGTTATCAAGTCAGATAAATTTCCATACTTTCATGTCTTCATAAATGTAGCTTAAGATTTTTGAACTCGCTGAATGCGTGATTATATAAATAGAATATTTTAAAGGTCTTTTAAATAAGGAATAACTGAAGTTTATTTCTATAGGGAATTTATATTTCTTGCTCAAATGTTACCAATATTTTTACTCATTTGCAAGGAAGTGAAAAAACTCTGGTTTTGAGCCCTAAATAGCCAGACCACAAGGGTTTGAGCCTGTTCTTATTAAAAGTGGATACCTTTAATAGAAGCACCTTTTCCTTTTTTTCCTCCTCAAAAAAAAAAATTATGCCAGTGTATGCTAGCGAGATGCTTAATGAAAGAACACTGTGAAACTGTCTGGGAGATTAATACAGCCCCTAAGGCTTACTTCTATATGTTAAAAGTAAAGCAGCATTTCTTGAAAATTTATTATTCTGTCTTGGTGGTSGTGAGGAGACTATCCACAAAGTGGCTGTTGAAACTAAAATGAGACTTCGTTTTTTCTCTCCAAGCAATTTGAAATGAAAGAAGCCTGAAGCTCACCAGAAGTGCTTTATATAATGAAATTTGAGAGATTGTTTATTCCTGTATGGCAACAACAACATCCACATACTCAGGGTTCATGGAGCTGTATGTTTGTCTCATAAGGGCAAGAGCAGATTCATCATGTAAAGGGTTGCAAGGTCATTCAGCAAATGACTGCAAGTTTAAGAGTTGCTAAAGCAATGTGCAATTTCAGAAGTAATTTTGTATATTTKTGTATCTATGTGTTATGAGTAATCTCTGCATTGGTGAGTGACTGGCTACAGCTTACACTGTTTTAAAGATGATGAGAATGTCTGAAAGCTTATCAAATGAGGGCATGCTGATTTTTCTGTGGGGGTGTTTTTCTTTACTGGCAGTATTACTGTGATTACTTAATAGATACTGTATTTTTAGTGACAGTGTGGAGCCTTAGACTTACCACCTTGAGCTGAAGTGTATACTTTTGGCATGTGAAAACAATATAAGGTTCTTTGAAAGCAAATTATAAAAAACCCAACCAAACAACCAAAATCTCCACAATAAGTTCCAATCTCTTTTGTTATTTAAATAGCAACATTTTACCCTGTTCTATGGCATGGTATTTATTCTGTTGTATTAAAATCAATTTTCCTTTTGTTGGGAGCTGATATGTGTAGAAATCCATCCAGTGGAAAAAAATGCAGTTAATTATAATTACTGTTCTGTTTGCCTCTGTTGGCAGAACAGTCTGTGTCCACAGGGTATCACATGTCTACTCCATACAAAGTAGAACTATATATATTGTGTAATCCTATTCACAATCATTGTGAAACAGGTGACTGCTGAGTGGATTTTGTGGGTTTATCTCACTCCATTCTCTTAGCAGGCAGTATCAAAAGATGCACTTGATATAGCTGGCCTGAAATGCTGAACATCATGTACCATAGAATTCTGGAGTAAAACACAAATTTGAGTGTTTTTGTAACTGCATTGAAGTTTTTATCACTTTAGGTTTCTGATTAGATTTATTTTCCCCCCAAGCTTTTCTGTTTATATAGGATAGTTGGAATTTTATAGGTACTTGTATGTGCTTTGAACATATCATGCCAATGTATGCTGCAGATTCCTTGTTTCCTTTGTTTTTGGATGAAAGCAGAAGAGAACTATCTTGAAATAAGACAGATTATTTTTCAGAGTATATTTTAAATCATTCCATGGCTTTCTAGTGTAGCCCTCTCCTGGTGTTCATTTAAAATGGTCTAATTTTCATATAGATATTTATTTTTGGAAGCTATACAAGTAAACTCTCCTATATTGAAAAACTAGAAAACTGAACGCTGGTAAAACCTGCTAGTTGCCCTACTCTGCCCTACACATATATATATATATATAAACAATTGAAATATTTAGTTACAGAAGTGAAGATAAATGAAGTGGGGAAATAATAATTTCTCTGTAACCTTTCAACATTTTTGGCTTACTTTGTAGCTGCAACTCAATGAAATATTTGCGGTGTGTTCCAAAAAGTTTAGATCAGAATGAAAATGCATGAAAAAAAATTCCATAATTGTGAGCTACCACATCGTATTCTCATTCTTAATTAGCCCTTTCAGATTCTCTAACTCTCCTGAGAAGTTTTAGTTTATCCTGCTGAGCATTTGTAAAATTAATTAGGCCTTTATGGATTGACCTTTTTTTATTGAAATACATTTAACCAAAGCTGTCATGAGTAATTATAGGTGTAAATTTGTAAGAAGCAAAGGAAAAACTTTTCATCTTTGCCTCTTTATTTTGAATGTTTTAACTCTATCAAAAATTAAAGATACATGGGTTTGATTGACATTGTGTAGCAGTTTGCTGTATGACAAGGCTCAGGCAGCATTTAGACTATTAAAGCAAGTTTTATTCAAACTCTGGAGATGAGAGAATGTGGGGAACATGAATTTCAAAGAATCTCAGACAAGAAGTCTTCATCCATCCAAAGGTTAAAACTTAAGTCCATTTTTGCGTGATATAAGAAATTTCATGACATTTGTGCTCRTTTTTTTGCAGGGTCAGACCAGGGTGAAAGTAGGAATCCTTCTTGGGCAATTTCAGTGCAAGAAAAATAAGAGTAACCTGAACTTGGTCAGCTACCTAAGGAAACATCTTATAAAATAAAGTGCAAAATTATTGCAACTTCCTATTTCAGATGCTATGCTATTCTGTATTGTAATTATCTTAAATAAGAATTTTCAGTTGCTTAATTGAGATGTTGAATGAATGAAGTAACATAGGGTGGATGCATCTTGATTGCTGTTCTTGATAAGTCAGAATACTACAGTTGTTTCTGAAGAATCTGATCAATTTGGATAAGTAGGAACTCCAGGCTTTGGAGAGATCTTGAGTTATTATTCCTGACTGTTTAAGATTGAAAGTAGCTGTGAGGACTCCATCTCTTTAAGACTGATACCRCATCATTGACTTAGATTGTAGTGTTTCAGTGTTATCCATTTTCACCTAGCATTCATTTCTACTGCAGGTTTCAGTGCTAGATGGGTGATCTTACTCAATTTATTAACCCTAAACTGCTTTCTATTTATAGGAAAGCTTTTGCTTGTTACGTAGAGTTCTTTTTGACCTCTTCTCTTACCATTCTGTGTCTTGTGGTTTCAGCCTGGGCAAAATTACTTCAGAATAATCCTATTTGTGTGATTTACTCAGGAAATGTTTTCACTGTGTGCTCARAAGATCATCAAATGAGTGAGTCAGTGAGATGCATAGTACAAAATGTAAGGCAATATCTTTAGAGTACATAAAAATAGGATAAAGGCTAATTTCATGGTTGGTATGGAAGAAGTAGCAGAAGTAATGAATTTTAGTTACATAAAGATTTGTTGGATTTCAAAAAACTTTTTGTAGTTAATTTTGTAAAAAGAATAATGTTAATTTTTAATGTACCGTGTCATGTCTGTGCCTGTTTTCCTTTGTAAAGATTAGTCTTATTGAGCTGATGGATGTGCATAATGTGTACACTTGAGTCAAAGAGGTTAAATTGTCCTAATTCCAACCTCATTAAATGTTTATCATGTACTATTAGCCCCTTGGACAGACAATAAGTAAGTAGATGAAATCTATTGTGCATTTTCCTTTCCATTGTGGCCTTTAGAACGTGGGGTGGAGGAGAAAAGAGAAGATGGGGTTTTAAAGTTTGTGTGTTGTGGACCTGATTGTTAAGCTTACAGAAGGCAGGTACTTCCCCCAGTATTTTAACTTAATTCACTGTATCTGCTGTGGCATATCATGTAAGCTACTACCTTACACAGTCTCTTAGATACAAAGCTTATATTGGTAGATGCTTAGTAAAGTGTGAGAGGCAGCGGCATGAACTCCTAAGAAAAGGATGAACTATCCCTGACGGTCACATGAGAAGAAGGAAGGTCAGCGTGTATTTAATTAAAAAAACATGAGCATGTGTGTTCTTCCCATTTCCTCWTTTGATCATTCCTGATGTATGGTGAAAGTGGCAGGAGCTCTTTCATTAGGTGTGCATCTCCCACAGCTGTTAACCTGAATGCTTACTGAGCAGCAGCTCTGCAACACAGAGAAAGTTCAATTAGACAGGTGAAATAAAAGCAATGTGCACTGAAGAATGGGTCTGAARTACCTCAGAGGTCCTGCAGCCTAGCACAGTCAGACTGATGTTACTGCACAGACTGAATAAGAAAAAATTATTGGAATAAGAGAGGGGATAAACAGCTGGTGTTAGGTTATGAATTAATGTGTTTAAGTTGAAGTGAGGGCTCACATGGAGAAACACCATTAAATGCTGAGGGTAGTGAGACCTTGTAGTACTTACCTGCAAAAACTGCCATATCCATATTTCTAGCAGTGTTTTGGAGTAAGGAAATATTCACTAGGAGCTGTATAGATGTAAGTGARTCAGCCTTGGGGGGAGGCATGAACTAAATGTTCTCAGGAAAACCCTTCCTCACCCAATTTGCCGTAATTCACCTTGTATAATGTAGGGTGATTGGCTGCCTGACACACACGTTCTCAAAAAGCATAAATTTCTGTCTCAGTGTGTCAGGTGAAGCACCAAGACAGACAGCTCAGCTGCCTTGATCTTTGCTCAAGGCACTTCTAGTCAGCTGCCCTTTAGTAGAATGAATGACAGGAGGTAGGACACTGAAGATAACKGAGAAAATTTGTATTCAACAGTTATTTGAAATTCCATGTTTTGAATTTTGAGTAAAATCTGTCTTGTAAAAAGAAAAGGGGGAGGAGGAGTGGAAATACAGGTGAATACAAGGTCCCCAGATACTGTATGGTCATAACTTGGGGAGAAAAGAGTAAAATTTTTACCTACATGCTTTTTATAACTGATATCCTTTTGTCCATCAGCCACAAAAGCTTAGAGTCTGGTTTGATGAAATACAAAGATCTACAAATACTTAATGAAACATTTAATTTAGTCTCCTTTGTTTCACATTATCTTTTCAGTCTTAATACATCTGCAGCAACCAAGGCTGCAAGTAATTACAGTCAAAGCTCCTGGTAGTAAAAYGTCTTGATTTGGAAAATTAGTCGGATGAAGTTTTAAGGTATCCAGCACCAAAAGAGGAGAAATGTTTCCTCACCTAACTACTGTGAGAAACAAAACCATGCCATGATCTTTTCTTTAATCTGTGAAATACAAGTGGTATTTCACTGTGTTCTGAAATACACTGCTAAGATGTGAACTGTGGTCATTATCATGATGTAACTTYATAATGTCAGTGGTCACCGGGCATGGAGTCTGTTAATAATCTGTGCACAGTCCTTTCCCAGGCAATTAGTCTTTCTAGCCCAGGCCAAGAGCAAATGATGGTTGTTGACAATTGACTGTCCACATGAACTTACAGCACTGTACCCCCCTGCACATCTCCACTGTATCACAGTACTGGCTTCTTTGAAATTGAGAATTGCTCTGGAGTTGCTGCTTTATATTAACAAAAAAAAACCCAAAAAAACCAAAAAAAACAAAAAAAAAAACCCAAAAAAACCCCAAAACCAAACAAACAAAAAAAATTCTCCAATGGCCCAAATCCCTATCATGCCCACATGTTAGAATTTAATTTCTTTAATATGTTCTAATGTTCCATTGCATGCATAACGAATTGGGAGAAAGCTTTTTTTTCTTTTCTTTTTTTTGTTAATCAGGAATGATTCTTCTGTTGAGGAAACCTAGAAAAGTTCACCCTCATGGTCTAATGGACCTTATCTTGATACTAGTTAGCCTGTGCTCTGACCCTTCTTAAGATGGCATGTCTAGAGGCAGCCCGGGGTGGTCTTATTCTTAGGAAGAAAAAGGCATGACTTTGACTCTGCTATGAACTTCTTTTTCCCTGCTGGAATTTAATAAACTCRGGATTTTTAGTTGATGAGACATATGGAGCTATTAAGACTTGGCATCTGAACAGCTACTTTTTTCAGTACAGCAGAGCTTTCATTCTTTCTTTTAATAATAAAGTGCCAATAACAGAGTAAGTGATTTTATGCACATTTTTCATGGTGCTGAGTATGTTTTCTTTTCCCACCATGTTTTTTATCTTACATTTTTACGTTTTTGAGGATGTTGGAATTATGCAGCTAATCATGTTACAATATGTGAGAATAAAAGTCTATAATGAAAGTAAATATGAAATCAGAATGTTATAGCTTGTTATTTCTGATTATTAAATTCTCTCATAAAACCAACCTAAATTCAGTGTTAAGGCACCTTTACTGAGTTGCTTTATTGTACTGAGGAAAAAAGGACATTGCAAAAAGAGTGATGAAATAGCATTAATTTTTTAGGTATGTTTTGTGAGTCTGGCTGTGTGTTTCACTGAGTTTTAGACACAGTGTTTGCCAGGATTTTACAATATTTCACATTTTATTCATCTACAGGAATTCAGAATTTACCTAGTGTATCCATAATAAAGAACAAAATGARGATTGTCCCTCAAACTGAGATGCATGCAAAAGTAAGATTGCTAACATTAGTTTTAATTGCAGCAGATATTTTTATTACAGTGATGCTAAGGCTTTGCCTGGAATTGCATTAATCACAGGGTTTAAAGGGCTATAAGAGACAGATTGTGTGAACTTTCTTGCTGGACACTGATATGTCATGCCCCTGGATCTTGAGTGTTTTCTAATTGTACTTTTTGRAAGGAGGACAATCCATTTGTTCACTCTGGTACAGCAAAGGTGATAGTTCATGGTTCAGGGCAGACATTAAGGAAACTTGATCACACATGCAGTTACTTGGAGAAATGCTCTGTGAAAGTCTTAGTCCCAAAAGCAAATGCCCAAAACCTGTTCTGCTTTCTTAGAGCTGAGTTTTTATATTATTGGTATTTTTTGCTGCTGAATTTGCTGAGCTTTTATTTTGCAGTGGTCTGTAGCACAAATATTAAGTGACTTAAATGACTTAATAACTGTCACTTTTCTGTCCTATTGGATCTGGAAATCAAAACAAGATGGAATCAGGAAAACTGCAGCTTCACTGCAGTCACATCAGCTCAGGTACAGCTGCCCAATGTTATATCTAACTCAGGTATCTCTTTTTGCAAAGGTGCAGAAATTGCATGGAATTTAGTGTCAGTGCACCAGTGTATTTATGGGCACCGCTTTTGGGGAGGTCTGTGCTGCCCTGCATGGTGTGGATGGTACTGACCACCCTCTTAAAGTCAGCTTGAACTCCTCAGTGTAGGGTTGATGAATGTGAAGCAAGGTGTTCAGCTTCCACCTGTCAACATCGTTCTCAAGTGTCTCAGTGTCCTTGAGAGGGGTTATGTAATAGTGGGTAAGGGGAGTGCTGTCATAGCAAGGCATAACTCAAGGCACAACAGTCCTTGTGAATGCCTGATGTGAAGCCTGGCTTCAGCCAACCCTGTTTGCCCTTCTGGGAAACMGGAAGAGTTACAACTTCCTTGAAATAGACACATTTCCACTTACTATCCTAATAATTAAGGACAAAGATGTTAAAGAAGGCATTTAATATAAATTCCTCCCCAGAGGAAGTTTTGGCAACAGTGCTGCATGTAACTGCACTTACTCATCTGGCCAGCATCCCATGCAAAGGGCAAGAAGGTTTTCCTGCTTTTTCTTTAGAGTTGCATTTTGTTAGTTTATGCATCCTTCCAAACTGTGCTGCTAGTGACATATACTCCTTTTGAGCATACACCCCACTGCTACTTAGCCAAAGCTTGTAGTGCCATCTACTTGAAACACTGACAGATCCTAAACTTAGGAGCTAAAGCAGACTCCAGGGTGAGACAAAGATTGCTGGGATTAGGATCTTGGTGTGTTCATAGCTGGTTTGCATTCTGGGCTGTAAGCCTTGCATTTGATGGCTTCACATTTGGCAGGTGACATTTTTAGGAGCAGTTAACATCAGGGTGAAGGAGTGTGCCTCGTAATCCAGCCTGGGGCTCTGGGGGAAGGTGACAAGACTGTGTGAAAGAGAAGCCATATGTTGCTACTCTGACTTCTGCTCTGTGCAGCTCTCTCCTCTAACGTTGTTACTCCATTGTAACCCCGTACAAGCAGATCAAGCAGGATTATTTTCAAATTCCCAACACACCTTTTCCCTTTACTAATTGTAATACAATCAGTTGACATGACTCTTCATGCCAGTTGGTTCACATGAGCAAAATTTAACTTCAATGTGATTCATTTGAATCATGCTAATTTTATGGTGTTAAAAAAATCAAAGATCAAGCAAAAAAACCCACAAGAACTTCACTAATTCATTTCTCTCCTTCTCCTTCTCCTTCTCCTTCTCCTTCTCCTTCTCCTTCTCCTTCTCCTTCTCCTTCTCCTTCTCCTTCTCCTTCTCCTTCTCCTTCTCC
>JACDOX010000005.1:197323-223789 GCA_014549065.1 Cardinalis cardinalis | reverse complement strand
TCCTTCTCCTTTTCCATATTTTATCCATATTAAGTCACAATAATTTTAAACATCCATCCAGTTATGGTTACAAATCTAGTGATATTATCACATCTGAGGACTGTGAATGCTGCCAGGACACTGCAACTGGGCAATCTCATGATGTTTCCCAAAGAGCTGGACACACAACATTTGCTCTGCTGTTTTCACAAACAGGTTACAACAAAGTTTTTTCAAATGTGCTTAAAGCCTGCTGATTGGGGTAGGAGTTGTGGGTGGACTACACCGCTTTAATTTGGAGCATAAGGAGACTGACTGTCCTATAGAGCATATAAGTAGTATCTGTGTTAATTTTGTGTATGTTAAGTTACTGGTTGTTTAAAACAGGCAACTTTTAAAATGTTAAGTTAAATAAAATTACTTTTGTCTTTGAAGAGTTATGTGAGTTATAAACTGTAGTTTGAAGCTCAAAGATCACAAATTGTGCTTTTCTGAGTACTGTATTGCTGTAGTATTTGAATGTTTTTGTGATTCTTAAAAGGAAAGGAAGTAATCTATCTTTCTTTCTTCTCCATTGATAATCGATTTSTTTAGAAAGGAGAGTCTTACTCAACAAAATCTGAGTAAAAATCTGACCAATGCATCAAAACAGCTGAGCTGCTGTGAGACCGTAGGAACTGATCATYTAAGACTGTGGGAACTGATGATGTAAATTTTGCCCCTTGATTTCGTAGGGATTGGTACAGCATTGCTCCTCATGTCAATACAAAAAGTCCAAGCTTGASCTGGCTGTCATCTCCTGTTGCTCGATACACTCCTTCTCAGATACAGGAATCTTGCATGTTCAAAAATCAGAAAAAAATCCACAATGAGTAGTGTTGGACTTTGATTTTGGCCTATGTAATGCTTTGGTGATTTTCAGAGAGGTTCTCACTGGGAGACAGACAGTGGTGGTGAGAGTCAGCCATTTATGCAAGACAGCAAGACCTGCTGGGGAGCATCTTTCCCTTCTCTTCTAGTGCACTGTGTCAGGAGCTGAGCGGGACCTTCACTTGCCTAAAGGACATCTGAAGAATTTCCGAGTGGGATTTTACATGGCTGGTTCTCTTCTTCTTCTTACTTTGGTATTCATGTTTTTCAGACATACTGCTTCATTGCAGTGGGGCAGGGTGGAAGGGCATGATAAATCTCTTGCACTTGCCACACCCTGGAAATGCAGATTTGGGAAATGCTTTCTCTGCTTCAGAGACAGTAGATGGAGCTGTTTGTTACACACTTGAAACCTGCTCCTCCAAAAAATTAGAATCTCAGACATGTCATTGAGAAACGGTTTTCATTTTTACTGACGGAGTGATGTATCTTAGCACTAGGTTGATCACCTTAGGGATCTGAGACACTAGTTCTTTAAAGATCTATCAATTTAGAAACAAGAGTAAACCGGTGTTTTAAAAATAATGCAGCTTCTTAAATGCTGTTTTATCTGTCGAGTCTTTCTTCTGCTATTAATGCAGTTTTCCATACTGATCAAATGGAGCAGTTCTGTCCTGCTGTGCTGCACTTGGCTCTTCCAGTTTTGTCTTCTTGTAAGATTACACAGATGTTTGTGATAAAAATGCTCATATTTTTAATATGATTCATTTTATATTGGTTATGTCACATTAGTAGTGTTGATAATTTACTTTTTTGTTTTCTTTTGTTTTACCATTATAAAAGAGTTTTTAAATGTAGTCCTGTGGAGGACCAACATTCTTCTCCATAGCTCCATTTTGCAAAAGTGATGTAAGTTGATTTTTCCTGTACTGAACAAATAGAAATCCAGCACAAGTATCAGCCAAGTGACCTTTGAATAGTTTCATTTGTGTACAGGGGCTCAGTTTGATTTACAAGAGATAGAAGAGCTTAGGCTCAGAAAGGATGGACCTGTTTGGATATTACCCTTGATTTTCAGTTCTTTGAGTGAGAATCAGGTAGATCCAAAGAGGTAATGCAGATACTGAGGGTGGTCCAGGAGTTTTCTCTGAGAACGCGTGTTACTTGCAAAGATCCCTGACTCCTTCTCTCTTTGTTGAGCTGCTGTGCTCCGTGCTGGGCTGTTGGAGGTGTTCTACAAGAGCTTTCTCAATCCCTTTGGGTAGCGAGATCAAAATGTCTGGCTTAAGGGAAACTGACATGATAACTGAATTTTCATTGATACATTTATGTTGCCTGTTTGCAAGGTTAAAGAGCAAAGTTACTGAACTAAGCTGTGGAATATTTGGTAGTAATGGATACTCTTCTGTTTTCCTTTGTTAATTTAAGCCAATAAAATGRTAATTGCAGTTTCTTTTGCCAATCTGTCCTGAATAATAACCATCGATATAAATGAACTTCTTTCATATAATAGCCTTCTTTCCAGTGTTGGCAGCTGAGAAGATTAAAGTAAGCATATAATTTAATTTTCTGCAGCAGGTAATGTAGCAGAACATTATGGTGCACAATCAAGAGCACCAGCAAAGCATTACTTGCAGTCTTTTTTTTCTCAGTGTTGCACTAGACAGTAGTTAGTAAGGTTTATTAGTGAAATAATCATGTTTACTGGAGAAATAATAAAAAATTACCAGCAGTATGTCATTTGAGGAACCCCTGGGTTCTCTTGCTTAGTTAACTGTATACTCAGTAAAACTATTCTTGGAAACCAGAGGGATCTGCCTTTACAGTATTACATAACTACCAGCTGAAGTCAGGAATCTGAAACTTTAAAAAAAAATAGCAGCAAAMGCAGCTCAGCATCTCATTTTAAACCCAAATTACCTAATGACTTCTAAAGCGAATTACTCAGTAATGAAAAAATAGCAGTGCATCATTTGTTATTGCTATTATTCATCTTATCATCGGCTCTGGAAGACGTCAGGATGTTCCATGAATACAGGATTGTATCTTATTCCAGTCATTTGAAAGCTCTTGCGTAGGTGATGGTGTCTTTCTGTAAGCCAGCGATAGTAGATTACTCATTTCTGAAATACATTTGGCATTTTCGTGAAATGTGATTATTTTCRTAAAAAAAAGGATTTCCTGCAGGCATAACCCCTTTGATTTTGAAAATTTGAGCAAAACATTTGGCCACAATTTTGGCAGTTTATGATTTATGAGGAAAACAAATTGAGCTGCTTTATGRAGAAAGCTTTGGAAAACGTGGTTAGAACCAAACCAATTAAGTCATGTTTGCTGGTTTTGCAGAAGAGCTGAAATRATTCTTTGGAGGTGTAAATTATCCTATTTCTATTGATTCAGATGGCAATATGGATGCTCTCAGTGGTAACTATTTTTTTCTGGTCATCAAAATGTTTAGGGAAAGAGAAGTAGCAATCTATTACTAGGACTTGAAAGGAAAAGGAAGTTTCTTTGTAGAATGACTAGCAATTCAGATTTGATTACTTCCTTTGGTTTTCTGTAACATGGGTGACTGAACTTGCCAGTGAATTAGTAAAGCTAAAGCGCTTTTTAAAGATGGGGAAGTAATTAAAAAAAAAAAAAWAAGCCAAAACCCCCAGAATTTTATGCAGAGCTACCAAGAGGAAGATTTTCTGGAGCATTTCTGAGTGAGTCTGGTATCTGAAGAGGAGGATGGAAAAGGAGCACTACAGGAAGACGAAGTCAGTTAATGACTGCAAAAGAAATTGTTTGCATTGACTTCCTTTGTATCTTTGTTTTTGTTTTTTTTTTTACTGGAAGAGTTTAGAAGAATTTTCAGATCAGTCTCTCATTGTGTGAGGGCTGCCTTAATTGAAAGTGTCAAGAGTAAGTTTTAGACTAAATCAGTAAAGAGAAATAGGTCTCCAGAACCAGATGGCAATTGCTCACAGGTTCTACAGTAACTCAAAAATGAAATGGTCGAACTGTGATATGAAAATAACATCCTAAATTGTTCTTGATACCAGGAAAATTAATGGATTTTATATGGGATGCTACTTTCTAAAAGGAGATGCAGGAATGGGCAAGCTGCACACCAGGAAGGCTGACTTCTATACTCAAAGAATAAAGAAATTGGTAAAGAAAACAGTCATACTCAAACCAGGAATACTGGGGAGGAATCCACCTGATTTGGGAGATAAAGTCCCTCCTTGCAAATGAAGCAGAGGACCTTAAAGGGTCTGACAAACGTGAATTATGGTGATCAAGTTGCTGTACTGCACTTGGATTTAAAGGGTTTTCAATGATGTCCCTCAGAGGAAGCTCTTGAGGAAAGGAAGCTGTTGAGCAGTAAGAGGGAATGTATTTCATGGATTGAATACTGATTTTTAAAAATTGGGCCAGGCTGAAAAATAGGACTAAATAATCACTTTTCTTAATATTAGATTATTACTGGATTTCYTTTTAAAACTGTGTAAGAATAAATAATGAAATGAGCAAATTTGCTGAGAAAAGTTGCCTCTGATCCTTAGTGACTGCRTGGGAAAGCAGCATGTCAGACTGTTGATTTGTTCCATTTTTTATATAAAAAACCTTAAGACCTTCTCTTATGATACAAATTTTTTGGTAGGGAGAACAGAATCCATCATAGGAAAAGTCTTAATGATCGTCTTAATGTGCACTGCTTGAAAAATTTGGGCCCAGTTTGTGATTCATGTTGTTGTTACATTTAGGAAGATAATTTAAGCCATTTGGGAAGACTGTTAAAGCATTTTTATTCTACTTCTCTATTCAAATGTTGATAGCCATTTTTGCTTACTAAAGGTTGAAAAGATTTGTGACTGAGTCACAAATAGATGTGTAGAAAATTATTTATTTAGGCTTACACAGAGCCAGAAAATGAAGTTACTGTAGCTTAAAGTAAGTTCTAAAAATGGTTTCAATTGTWATATTTTCTTCAATAGAAGCTTAAATGTCCTTGGGAAAAAATACCTCTCTTATGTTGGAGGAAGATAAAATTTTCTTAGGCATGCCTGAATAATTTGAACACAAGAATATGTGATAAGGTAGTTCATGGTTCAGAAGATAACCTCACCACCATTTCTATCAAAACATTTTGATGTGGTTTGGAGTTCAGCTAATTTTATACAGGCTGCAGTGTTCCATGTATGTTTTGGTTATTCTGAACAGTATTTACATGCCATTGATTTGTTAACATAATGAAAAATATTTTAGCTGTTTGTTATGTTAGACTTTAATTAATAGGATGAGAAATTATTATAGATTTGGAATCATCTTACCTTACATCTAAATTAAAGTACATTTTCAATTTTTAATGCCATTATCTCTAGCAAAAAAAGAATAAATTAAGATATAAATTAAGATGCATCCATTATGTGTATCTCCTATAGTACTTTTTACTTGCAGGTGTGATGGTGCCTTAACAGAGTAAATGTTGTCATCTCCATTTAGCAAATGAAGCAAGAGGATTGTATTATTAAGGAATTGGGTCCAATTTCAATTAATCCATTAGTGTTTGTTTGAACATTTAAAAAAAACAGTRGCCATAACATTTATAGTTTATATCAAACTCTGTGTGTCAGAGTTTAATTTTTCATCTTAAACTTTTTTACTATTTGTTCTGCCTAACTCCATAATATTAATGGTTTTGATTTCTAGAAAATGTTTGAAAAGAAATTCATATTAAAACAGAAATAAAGAAAAGGTCATGATGTTATCAGGAAGTTAGAAATAAAGAACTATTACAGACTAGAAACTGCAAATAAATGAACGAGTAGGAACAAACTGTGAATTTTCAGCTTTGGTTAGAGGCATGTGGGGCTTCGTGTTAAAGAGCTTTTGTTCATTAACTTTTTAAACAATGATTTAGAAATGAATGACAAAGTCTGCAGAAGCAACAGAAGGATTTCAATTAGGTGAAGTCAAAGCTGTCTCCAAGGATAGAGGTAATAGGTTATTTCAAGCTCTGACTCGATTGGGATTTTTTTGTTTTTAACTTTTGTTTGTTTGTTTGTGTTTGTTTTTAATTGATTTGTTCTTAATTTTTCCCCCTCTATTTTTTTTTTTTCACCCTTTTTACAAATGCTGGGCAATGCCATCTGGATAGAGGAACCTAGCCAGGTGTGCTGTAATGAGCTCCAAAACTCATGGGAAATAGATAGGAAGATGCCTCATCAAAAACTGTACCTGAGGCAGGCACTGGAGGATGTAAAAATTATGATTAATGTAGTGCTGATGCTCTTGTAGTTCCACTGGCAATCTGAAGGTGCCTTCTTGCCTAAAATGGTTTGCTTCTGATCAGGATAGAAGCTAATAGATAGTAATGAGAGCTTTCATTACCAGCTTTCTTGTTAAAAGAAACATGAGAGTTTGCCTTACAGAAGGGACAAGAAAGGATACAATTAAAATAGAGGAGATACTACATGGTATAGAATTAAGTGTTCTTGTACTTCCTTGTGATAACACATGTAACATCATCAACTTTACACTACATAAATCCAATTATTTTTACATGGTTAGGCCAGGGAATTCATTTTTTTAATAATACTGAGGTTCAGTTTTCACAGGATTTTTGAGCAAGCAGACAAGCAACAAAAATTCATGCTGCAAGTCCTCAATACAATAGCAACTTCCRGAGAATAAGACTGTTTCTACAGACAGGAGCAGGGAGGGAAGATAAAAAGCCCCAAACTTTCTTTGTTCCAAAAACTCCTTCCCATCCCAAGTGTTACATGGACCGTAGTGAATAATGGAATTTACTTCTCAAGCCTTAAGTCAGTCACTGCACAACTGTTAGTCACTAAACTGAAATTGGAGGGGAGGGGAAAAAGGAGGAACAATACTAAGATTAGGCAGGGGAGGTACCCTGATCAAAGGGAGCTTCAAAGTCTGTTACAGACAGCCCAGGATGTAGCCTTGACAAACTATTGTAATGCTGATTGCAGGTTTTGATTATGCTCATTTCAAAAGAAAAAAAAAAGTGTGAAATTTAATTCTGAGATTGAGTTTTTAAGTGAAGGCAAATGAAAAAGCTGTTGAGATAAATTACTAGCGGTTTTTTAAASAATTCATTGAAAACACATTTTAAATATTCAATTTTAAGAAGTTATAAAGTCTCCCAAGCTTGATGTGTGTGAACAACCCAAATTCTGAGAGCAGAAGGGAGAAAATGATAATGCTGCTGAATAACAGCAGCAAGAGCACAGTGTACAGCAGGTGTTCTATACATCACCTGCTTTAGACAAGTGGGTTTGGGCTGGCATGGAAAAAGCAGGGTTTTTGCAGGAGCCTATTGATTTTTTATATATATATCTACACAATAAATTTCTGTGCTAGGGTACCTGATATCTTTGCARTCTGCCAATGAATTCTTTGGTCTCTGGCAGACAATTAACAATACCAGGTGCTCTAGGGTCAATATAAAGGAATGCACTTAGTGCTTTAATACTCAGAAGGCGGAATGAAACCTTTAATACAAGCAGATGATTTTTAATTAACTCAGGTTAAGAATTCTGCTGGAAAAGATCACTGGAAATCTAAAAAGCGATTAAATTAACAATATTGGAGAATCTGAAGCTAATTTTTTTTCTTAAAAAAAAAAATCAAAACATGAGATAGGCTTTTGCTTCTACTTAGGTGAAATGTAGCATAATCGTAAGTAACAGAGGTAGTATGTGTTTAGCAGTATTTGAGTAAATAAGCATATTGCTTAGGAATGGTGAAATTTCCAGAGGGCAGTATTGTAATGACACCTTCCTAGTTCCTTTTCTTTTGGCAACATTTGGCAATGGGAAATGCAGTGGGAATTGTTACTGCACAGTTAGGCCTAGGGTTAGATGAAGTAAATGTTGCTGGCCGCACATCTCCAAAGCAACATTGATGCTCTCAGAAATGCATCAGTTGCCATGACTTCCTTTCTGGATGTGCCAGCACAAAGCCTCTCATAACAACAGGTGTGTGTGTAGTTACTGCTTGTAAGTATTATGGGATGGATTGCTGCATTAGCAGAAGGTAGAAAAGCAGGAGGAGCAGAGGTGAAGGGTGAAGTTGTTCCTCTGTGCAGTGTTACAGCATATGCACTGTTAGCTGATGACCTGCAAACACACAGGCTGTTGAAGCGAAAAAGTAAAAGAAACTACAGAATAAATGTTATGAATAAATTTTCAGTGCTCCAGGAAGACAATCCTAAGTAAAACGTTGAATCCTAAACAGTGTATTTTAATATGAGCACATCTCCAAGCTGGAGAAAGATATCCCCTGTGTGGAAGAGGAATATTTTCACTGACTTGAAGGGAACTTAAATAGCTTGAGCTACTGAATTATATAATAGCCCTTAAGGATCCACTTTCAATGGCTTGATAAAATAGTATATATCAGGATAATTGGCAATGGGATGCCAGAGATGTCTTAGAAATACCAAGCCTGCTAATTAAAACCAATGCCATTGCTCTTACCATTTTTTTTCCTTCCAAGAAGCAGATCCTGTTATGCTTGTTGTATTTGATGTAGTGTGTAATATTGAGATACTGAAGTAAGTGAATTTTGTGTCATTCATATTAGGTTACATACATTMATACCAAAGTGTTGTAGGTTGTACTAAATAACTTCTTTTATGCTCTTATTTTATTGAAGGGCAAAGCTCCTGTCAATCTCAGATGTGAGAATCAGGGTCCTAATTAAATTTAGATGTCATGTATTTATTTTTATTAGGTTGTTTTGAGTTTGGGGCTTTTTTTAGTGTTAATTTTTTAGTGTTAATCATGAAGTCCAAATTACTCACTTGTGCTTTCTTGAATAGAGCATTAGACCTCTTAGATGAAATATATGCTTCTCCAAGAGGTTGGTTGGGATTTTGGTTGTTGTAATTGCATAAACACAAATGTAACAGGCGTACAATACATATTTTGAAATGTCTCTCCAATTTGTGTAGCTTACTGTTTTCTTACTGCATCTCTGTTTCTTTGATCTTTTACAAACTTGCCTTTATATTCTCCCGATTAAATAATAAACCTGGAAATTTCTACCCTCTTGTAAAGAAATATTTTATTGTTAAGGGTTTTGAAGAAGTTTGAGTCATTGAAGGTTTCTGAGAAGATTATTGGAGAAACTTCTCAGCTACATAGAGTAGAGGCAATTTATATTGTTTACTTTAGCAGAGCATTTTATTTTACTTGGATATTTGCAGTATAACTTTAGATAGAAAAAAATGTGCAAATATTTTGGTACAGTGTGTTGAATATAACCCATTTGAATGGAGTTGGACAAGAGCTGGTATTGTACTAATTAGCAATAGAGAGGAAAAAATCTGTTTGATCAGTGCTGTTGTATCTTTAAATTTTGAGATATGCTAAGAGAGAAGAAGAGAGGAAGAAATTTAAGAGACTTGATTTTCAAGAAAGGCTAAACCTTCCCTGAAAAACAAGCTTCAGTAGAACACCTGTCATTTTACCTTGCATAACTGAGGAACCAAATATCTGATCTTTAACATCCTACTTGAGTTATCTGAGTACATGAATGGTATGATCTAATATTCACATATATCTGTATAGACAGGCTAAAAACATTCAGAATGAAATTTTGAAAAGTACATCCTGAACACAGAGTACAAATGACCAAATCTAATAATGAAATTGTGTATTTTTATTGCTTTGCATTGCTTGGTTTGTGCTCTGGGCACTGTACAGCCAAAAATCTCTGAGACTGGTGCTAACTTTTATAGCATCACTGTAATTATTTATTTATTGAGTATTATTTGAGCTTATTCTGTTCATTTTCTAGCTATTGAGTGTAGCTGATGTTGATCTGTCCCATGTGAGACCTTAACTGGTATTTTTGCTAAATTAGAGATTAAGTTTTTTAAGTGTGCTGGCGAGCTTAAATATATTTGTAGAGTGGTTTAAGTATTTTTTGGGCACAGATTTTGGTGGCACTGTTCAGAATTGAACTGAGCTGCAGTCAAGGGARTCTTTGTAACCTCAGTGTTTCTTGCAAGGAGGAAATATTTCAGATGCTACAGCTTTCTCCATAATTGATTATGTGTGTTAGAGCCTATATAGCAGAAAGAGAAATGCTTTGCTTTAATTCCTTGCTGATTTCAAATAATGTTTTATACAAATCAGCTGCTCTTCTCAAGTCTGCTTCTGGTTTTTGAAGTAAAGCTTTGCTTTGATTTATAAAYTTCTGATTGTACTCAGAGCTTTGTTTTATCTGCTTTTGTCATTGCACAGATATAACCAGAGTACTAAATTCCTCTAAAGCTTTCCTTCTGTTTTTTTTTTCCCCTCAAAGGGAGACTCCTTGATTATAAGTATTGATGCATTTCAATTTGTGTTCCAGAGCTCTCAAAGATGTTATGTATAATTAGCCTTTTGCTTTAGCAATGAATTTGTGCAACTGCTTTTCTCAGCTAAAATAAGTACCTGTCAATCAAAATTTTTTAGAAAATTTTTGTGTTTGTAGGTCTGTAAGTCCTAAAATACTGCCTTTTTTATTTCTGATTTACACAGGCTGCCACAGTAACTGCAATTTGCATGCTTGGCCTACATTGATGGTTTGAAACCACCTTGAAATGTTTAGGAGCAAAGTAGAGAACTGTGTGAAAAATCATGTAGACTTGTATGTGAAGAAAACCATCATCTTCCTCTCTCAGTGTTTGCTTCTATTTTTTCTACTCTCGACTGAATATAAGTAGCTGCTAAACTGCCAACAACTAATTCCTGCTTACTTGCTTCTTCCACCCCTACTTGTGGGGACACCTACTTGCCTTTTCTTGTGATCCACCTTTGATCTTCTATGACATATTTTCTGAATTTAGCTTGCACCTTTTGATGTTTGTACTCCAGACAGAAAATACATAAAAGTGTAAAAGCTGTGAAGAGTGTGGCATAGGATGGAAGTGAGCAAACAAACAGAAAATGAATGGTGATTGCTTTGCTTTCTGTGGAAGGGAAAGGAATGAAAGAGCACCTTCATGGTTAAGAAATATTTCTAGAAAACACAGTTATACCTTTTCTAAGCAGTAAAATCTTGGTTAAATATGAATTTTAGAACTGTTTTGAAGGAGATCTCCAATTGCATTTCTCTTACCCTTTAAGCATCCAGTTGGTCACTACTAAATGTATATAACTAAACTGAGGACTTAATTTATTTAAAAGAAATATTTATTTTGTCAACACTAGAATTTTTAATTGTTAATTTTATAATTTTAAATTCTATTGTAATGGTTCCCACTGGAGGATCTTTTCTGACTTTGTAAAAAACAGAAACTTGCAATTTAATTAAATGCATTTTGATATTTGTTATTAATGAACCAATATTTCACTTACACAGGTAATCCCTTGTGATGACTTAATCATTCAAGTTTCGAAGTCCTGAATTTATGGACATGCCAAGGCTTTTATATTCTAGTGATTTTGAAAGATTAGTGTTTCATAGTTACTCTTCTTTTTTTCCTTAAGGACAAATGTTGGATTTTGAGAACAAATTGTTAGTTTAAAAGCAGTAATTCTCCTTTTGATGTATTTAATTTGAAGTCACTTACACTCACGCATCAGAAGCAGATTTGGTCTGTAATTCAGGTGATGGTGCATCAGTGCAGCACAGGGCTTTAGGAGGGGACTGTCTGCTGACAGTTCTCTGCCCACAGACTGTCACTCCAGCTGCTCTGTCCAGAAGGTAAATACCAGCTACATATACCTTTAAGGAAAGCAGCTTGGTAGAGCTTTGGTTTCACTTGAAAGCATGGTAAGGGAAGGAGGAATTAATTGAAGCACAGACATCTGCTATGTAGCAGAAAAGTCTCAGAAAATGTGTATTTTCCTGAGATAATCCCTAGATTACTCTGTAACCATTTTCTGCTGTTGGATAAAAGCTGACAGTCTGACCATTCTCTGGTAGAGTATTTCAGGCCATGGCTACAAAGGTGTAGCTTTTGTCTCCTTGTTCTATTACCCTGTCTGTCTTCTTGGACCACAGCGCTGATGAAATGCCTAAAGTGACACCAGTGTGAGCCAAGGCAGTGCTATGGAGAATTAAATCAGTTATCTTCAAAGGTATTTCAAACTAACTGGTGCAAATTAGAGTCCTACTGGGAATGCTTTATAAATCTAAATTTTAAGTATGACAATCCAGAATATGTCTTGAAATGAAGTGGGTGTATGATACATTGAACTTCCAGTGTTATTTCAAGAGAAATTTTCAAAACCCATGCRCAAGTCTTCTGGCCCAGTGATTTCTTTAAAAAGAGAAAGAATTCCTAATCAGAAGCTACAGTTTTGGAGCAAGCCTACTCCTCCTCCTCAGTTATTACAGCATGGTTTACAGGTTGGTTTTGGTGTGCACAAACTAGATTCCTTCTGGAAGTAACTAAATCAATGTTTCTGAACCAATGAATCACAGTCAGACAGGTTCAGACTGTGTGCAGTGCAGGAATGTTTGTTCCAGGGAATACTGTCTTCCCTGAAGCCAAGCTGTGGATCTACATGACATGTAGGTGTAGTCCTTCAGCATTGTCTAGTTCAGGCTACTGGTCTGCTCTTGGTGCAAGCAGATCTCACGAATTCAGACATAGCCAGAGGATCTGCACCAAATATGCAACGCAAGTCTGGGGTCTGACTGTGCCATAAACTCCCCACAGGGGAGATGTCTTCCATTTGAAGAGAGGAAATGCTCAAGGGAGAGAAGAGAGGCATCAGATATCTGAATGGTACTATCCACAGAAGAACTGAATAGTAGTATTTGAAACTCTTTTATTACAGAAAAAGTRAGAACAAAATGACATTTTTAAAACACATGATTTTGAAAATGGTGAAGAACCATTCTGTCTTTTCCAGATGTGCACCTCCTAATCATCTTTCTGAATTCTAATTGTGAATTACGTGAATTTCCATTTTTCAGAAGCTTTTGTGTTATTTCAGTTGTTTTGCCATTCACCAAAAACATCCCACTGAAGCATGTTTGGTGTACTTCAGATTGACAGGAGCTGAGTGGGAAGATCAGACAGCACAAACAGGCAGAGGAGGAATGAAAATGGCAGCTTTATGAGGTTCCCCGTCATCATTCATTTCCCTCTGGGACAGATCACTGACCTTAGCTTTCTGTGTCTGGGCTGAGGCAYACTATCAAGGGCTAAGGAAGATTTACTGGGATTCATAGAGCTGTAGGAGCATCTGCACAAGAGGACTTTTATTTATCTCTAGTTCCTTAATATGCTGTTTGTCTGGTAACCTGGCTTTCCTCTTCTCCAGCTAAATTGTCTTGTCAAGGACAATCTATACTACTATGTTTCCATGGGGATGGTGTATGGAGAGTACTAAGTGGGTGAGAATCCTAATCTTCACTATCAGGGGATATTGAATAATGCAGTTTAGCTCTAAGTGTATGCATGCTCACACACATATGCAGAATAAAACTAAATAGTGRCACTTCTAGTCACAGCTACAGAATAAAGATGATTATTTTCTAAATAATTTCTGAATTATTGGGGGCTTTGTTTATTTCTTGTGGTTGCTTATGGATTTACTTTCAGTCTATAGTTTATATTCTTTTAAATGTTAAAATACCAGTAAATTTTTAAATTTGCAGAAACATTCCTATAATGAAAAGCTTCTAGATTAAGTTAAGAACATCAACTGTAATATAGCAAAAGTATTATGAAAATGCTAACTGAAGATCATGTCTTTTTTTAAATACAGGTGTTACTGTAGGAATAGTATAGTATATGCCAATAATTTTTAAGGACTACCCAAAATACTTGTCTTTGAATGAGGAGGTGGAGGTGCTGTCTATATTTCTTGGACCATTGCAGACATTTGTCTGGTTTGTAAGACGCAATATGATACTGTATTCAGAAGGTATCGATATTGTTGATATGAAACACACCAGGGTAACATGTCATGTTAAATATAAAATATATTCTGTGAAAATAGATTCTTTTTTCTGCCAAAATATTTTTCTTGTGTACAGTACAGGTGAGTGGTAGTTTTAAGCTTCTAAGTCTTTGTCTTTAAAACAAACAAACAAAACCTACATGGAATATGCAAATAATTTCTGTAGTTGAGAAGATAATTCTTTATATGCTTAAATCTGCAAAAATATCAAGCTGCTGGTTTTGACACATACTGACTGTTTGGAATTGGAGGGCTTGCAGTCTTAAAGCTACTTGAATTGCAGTCTGTGTGGAATATCAAAGAACTSTACTAAACTCTGCATTAGGAGCATGGGCAGTATGAAGAGGAGTTGGACTGGGGAAGTGGGCTTTAGGAGCTGCGTTACACACGCTTATTGAAAGTACAGTGTTGAGTGCTACGCTTGCAAGGWATTCACTCTGAGACCAAATTAATGGGAACATTGTAGTGTGAGCCTAGGATTTCACAGGAGTCTCACCTGAAACAAGCCCATGGGTGGCTTAGAGCGTTTGTTAATGCCTTCTCTCTTCTTGTGCCACACTGGGGCTCCAGGGGTTGTTGCAGTAGGTGGTGAAATACTCAGTGGATGTTGGCGTGGGAGGAAATGTGCTGATTTGTGTACTGCATTCCCCATGGAGGACCGTGGAGGACAGGGCTTTCCAATGTTCCCRTCCCACCAGAAGGCCCTTGAGTAGGCAGCATCACTCATCCTGTCTGTACACAAACCAGGATGAACATCTCTGGGCTGTTCTTTCTAACAACACACTCCCAGTCGTCTGGCACTGACTCGCCAGGCTGTGAGACACAGTTCCTTAGCGGGCTCTGCTGTTTGCTCTGCTGCCTGCTCTTGTTTATTCTGCTGTGTGATCTGTGGGGAAGGGTCAGCTAACAACAGCAATTCTAGAACAAATCTTTCTACGCCTGCATTGCTAGAAGTCCAGCTAGGAAGAGGGAAGAATGACTCATAGTGAATACTTCAGGGATTTTCAGAGCCAATGTCTCAGTTACTCTCCTACTGTACAGTRGCCAGGCTATGAATTGTGCTTTATGAGGTCAAGCCAGGTAGCACTATGAAAGGAGCACTGAGAGAATTGTTTAATGTAGGAGGACTGTTTCTGTTATTAAAGGAAGTTTTTCAAGTTAATATGGGCATAAAATTGGATTCCCAAGAAAGGTAGACTTACAGATGCCACCAGGATGCAAAGAATCTATTGCATGTAACTATGATGGAATAGTATGTACATTTAGAAAATATTTTCACTAAATATTTTTGGRGTTTTTGAATTGAAAAAATGCTTTATTTTAAAGAATGCTTGTCTGTATTTATCATTCTCTAGGAATGAACCTGTACTGAAAGTCAGGACCTGATAGGAAAAAAGGTCTCCAGGGAGAGGTACCAGACAGGCAGTGAGAAATACACTTCAGGGAGAGCAAAATTGCACTTGTTGAGAGGAAATGAGATAAAGGGAAATGTAGCAATATTTGTGTGACTAAAAATCACTATCAAATGTGAGAAAGGAAAAAACAGGAAAGCCATATAAGAAAGGTGGTAAAGCTAATGATGTTTTGCTAGGTTGTTAGGAAGTTTGATAGGGTAGTACAACATAAAGTATTATATGTTTGTAATCTAAGAGGAAAGTGCCCCAAAATGCTACTGTAAATAATAATTTAAGCTTACCATTTTGTAGTCACATTGTAGGGTTGTGGCATATACTGGTGAAATTATAAAAAAATCACTCAGATTGTCGTGGTTAGGGGTTCAATATGGACATAATAGGGGAAAAAGGAGAAAACTTTCCAGCTTATCACTTGCAGTTGATGTCTAGTATGGAGACACACCTTTTGATCATTCTAAATCAAACGCAGGATTTAACCAGAAGGTCCTGTAGGATTTAACCTGCAGCAAAAGTGCTTGTCCCTGATACTGACCCATTATTTCAACTCAGACTACTGTACCTTACTGCAGGCCGAGCTGTAACTGAGATTGGAGAGCAGATGAGAAAGAAGAATGAGGGGGGGGAAAGTATGTCAGCACCCAGCTTTATTTTCATGTCCCATGCAGCAGTAAAAGAATGGGAGGTCAAAGGAGTCTGTACTCATGGTGCTATCTTGAAAAAGATAATTTCAGCTTTCATGTGGAGATTTACAATGTCCCCAGAGCTCCCCAGAATATCTGCTCTATAATTCAAAAYCTGCTTCACCCTTGCTGCTCCACAGAAGCCTAACAGTTAGATGTGGTGCACAGTCTGTGCTCCTGTGATATCCAACATGACAAAAGAAAATGGGGTTAAATGCAATGTCCCTTGACAATTTATGGGTTTATGAAGTGAGAAAGAATTTAAAAGAATACCAGTATAGTATTTATTTAATTTATCTACTGTGACATGTCAGTCAGTTCTATGATGATAGACACTGACTGACAGTGTTTGTGCTGGCAAAAGAAAAGGAAACTAATAACCATTAGCACAGTGTCAAAGTAATACAGCAGCACTCACTCATTTTGTGAAACAGCTTTGCCTCAGCATGAAATTGTTAATGGAGTGGGCTAGAACCTGGTATGACAAACTAGGTACTGGTCTGGGGCAAGTGCACCACAATTTATCTTGGTGCTGACTCTCTCTAGCAAGCACAGTGCCTGATCTGTGTTTTTTGACAGGGGTAAGTGTTGAGTGTGTTGGCATTTTTCTGATTCTGTCAGCAGTTTAATTGGTTCAGCTGTGATTAGCACAAAACTTCCACAGGTTAGTCTTCACAAAATTTATTTTATGGTAAGACATATTAAGCTGTCAAGGCAGTTTTTTTCCCAGTGTAAGAAATGTTTGCAAATCTTAAAAAAAAAAAAAAAATCAACAGTGTTTCCACTGTGATGGATTTCTTTATTTTTAGAAAGAGATTGTCCSCAGATCAGAGCATAACATATATGCAGCATCATCACTGTTTGCTCCTACTTTTGAAGAGAGAAGGAAAGAAAAATATAAAAAGTGAGATTTTATATGAATACATATTAATATTATAGAAATTTAATTCTATAGAAATTGAAAGCTGAAGAGGGAAGAAAAGCTCAAGAGATGCTGGTAAGATTTTAAATAAAAGAACACAACCACAGTTAGAGTAATTGGACTGTGAAATATTAATCTTCCTGATTTTTGTACAAGTGACTTATTCATAACTATTTATGAGTTTCTTAGCACTCAACCCCTCCTATCTCCCCCTGAAGACTTTGTATTTTGCTTTTTTGCTTTAGGATGCTGTTACTTCCATCACAGCTCCCCCTTTCCCCTCATTTATGGTACACTCCCTGCTGTCTAATCCTCCCTAAAAATGTCAGCTACTGCTGCTGGACTGATATCGCTCTGAACAGATTAAAGTGATGTGTGTTCCTCCAAGGCTCCCCAAATGCAAGTGGTGTGCTTGCACATGTGCTAAACATGGCTTTTTGATAGTWCCAGCAATGTGTAGAGCACTATTTCATGTGCTAAGTGTTAAATATAGCACAAGGCACAATTGTGATAGTATTGATAAGGACTTAGGAAAAAAGGCCTTGATTATAAGATGATGAATTAACTTGGCATTTGCTATAGTACTATCCTGTGCTCCACTTTCTCAGAGCACAATTAGAGTTTCACTAGGGGAAATTTAGCAAAGACGTAAAAGAAACCAAAGGGGTAGTATTGTAGTACTGTCTGGAAGTTTGTTAGATGCCTGTCTTGATGGAGAAGAATAAACTACTTTAGAAGAAGAGGCAGCAAAAAGAAATTAGCAGTGAACCCTGAGAGAGTAAATAATGATGGTGGCATATGCCTACTGCGAGAATTTGGTTCTTACTGTGTACTGCAGGTGGAAAAGGTGTATGACCYTGTCAGCATAGAGCTTCACCCCTGTTTGCACCATTCCACAGTTTGAGACACAGGAAACATGGAAGGGATAAAACACTGAGCAGCTCTCCTTGGCAATTTTGGCTTGTTCTCTCAGATCCCTGCCCGGGAGTCAGGATTATAAAACTTCCACTGGGTGTTTTTCTTAAATGTAGCAGCATTTTACTAACCTGGTTAGAGCATTTTTGAAGGTTTGGGAGATTGGGTGAAGAAGAGAGGAGGTAAGGGCTAAGGTGGGAACTACTTGTAGTTATCACAATCTAGAACCTTGAACATAAAATTGAAAACCTGTGAATGGGAGAGAAATTTCAGTCACACTCAGCCTGTGTCTCCTCATTGTACTGGTAATCAAGGAGTAAGAGACTGTTATGTTCTCCACAGACTAAAAGATCTTTACCCCAGCTCTGGCATCTGGTGCACATCTGGCAGGTTCAAGGAGAGTGGAGATGGAAACACTGTGTACACTTTAGGCAGTTAATATGAAAATCCCATTGTCCTCCAGCATTATATATTATAGGGTATTGGGAAAACCTGTATTTTTTTGTGATCTTTGTAGCCCAAGAAAACTCYTAGGCCAATACACCAAATTTGGATTGACTGTGGGAGTGGAAAAACATGAGGTACAGTAGAAAAAGTTATCTCTCTGAAAGGCTGGAAATGAGGACATCAGAACTTGTTCATCTGCTCCCCCAGAATATGCAGAAATCCAGATTTTTTGCTAAGCAGAAGGCCTCAATAGCTTGTTATGCGTAGATGAATATTAAGGATGCCTGAACAGAAAACTGTCTGAAGGCATTCTCTTCTGTGGAGGGAAACAGTGTTTTAACAGTTGTCAAACTAAGATTGAAACCAGTTTTAAGATAAGTTGGTGATCTTCATCTGCTCTGAATCTGCTCTGCGAAGTGAGATAGTGCAAACAAGTGTAGAGAAAAGCGACAACCAGTTACCCAGCTGAGCAGAACACTGTTCTCCTAAGAAAAGCACTTTTCAGTGTGTGCTGTGTGTTCATTGGTCTTTGAAGTAAAAAAGGCTCTAAGGCCAATGGATAAACTGTGGCTTACTCTATGAAATAGGTGTAATTTGAATTAAGAGGACAGGAAACAGAAGAAACAGAAACCCCCATCTCTAGTACTGAAGGAGAAAGTTTCTACCTGTCTTTGGTAACTTGTAAAAGCACTGCTCCTCTGTTCATCGGGGAGAGAGGTGAATCTAGGAGTGTTGTCCTTCCATTTTCCTCTTTGCCTGTGCAGGCAACTAGAATAGATTTAGCTTCTGGTCTACTGGGAAAAATAAAAGGTGTTTAAAAAGCAGGAAAAATTGTATTTATCCATCACTTAAGAAGGCAACAGAGCAAGTAGGAACCAGTCCATCTGGACTTTGCCTTTAAACTGCCAGGTTTAAACTCCCGAAATGGAGACTGGTGTGAGACAAGAGTAAGATGGAACAGCTCAATAACTGGACTAAGAGAAGCCTTTAGAGAAGAGCAGAGAGCTGCATTTTGGGGAGCCTGACAGACAGACTTGGTTATGCAGACTCTGTCTTGGAGCTCAAGCCCACTATCAGGTTTTCACCAGTAACTGTTCTCTTTGTCATATGAAAAACAGGGGGCATTTTTTTAGCTTTTGTTGTAATACAATTACCTGTTTTTTGGACTTCTTTCCATTGCTGCACCCAGAGATTTAGAAATTTATTAGAGGAGAAGGCGTTGTTCAGGCAAACATTGAAGAATTATGTTTAAACCTGCCAGACACTAGGAAGAAATGAACCATACCAGTGGAAGCTATTTAATTTATGTGTTAAAAAGTCACAAAAACATAGTGGGTGGTGAGGGGAAGACATCTATTCACCCTCAGAATATAATAGAAGAACCTACATCCAAAACAGTCTGATGGAAAGTATTCCTAATCTGACTGCTTGTGGGAATTACATGCCAGGAGTCTATCACCCAAAACATTGACTGAAATTAATTACATATTTTTTAACACAAACTGTGTAAATTCATTGATAAAAGCTTCTAGAAAAATCTAGTATTCATTTGCTTATTTTTGAATTTATTTGGAACTTGGATCTCATAAAATGTTCTTTGACAGAATTGACTTTGGTGATAGACACGTTGGATATCTATTGAGTATTTTTTTGCTTCTTTTGTACTTGGAAGCAGTTGGTGAAATGCAATCACTTGAGAAAGAAAATGAAACCCAATCTGAGACTCATTCACACCGCAGGAGTTCTCTTCTCCACAGGTGCTTATTACTATGTTACACATAACCATAATAGCTGAGCCCCATCAGTTGTGACTTCCAGATAAATTCTGTCATTTGTCATTCCCACTGTTCTGTGCTTACCCCAACAGGCACATTTTTTGTGCAGTTGTATTTTGTTGCTTGTTTTATTTGCACACATATTCTGTGTATACATCTCTGAATACATTACATTCCCTCCTTGGGGAAGTAAGCATACACGAATGCAGATTCAGAGACGGAAAGGCATTCTCCCTCTATTTTCTGTCTCATTCCCCTCAGCTGAGTTTTGTTGGGGGAAACAGTGTTGCATGGGGAGGAAGGGGCAATGTTTGGAATGACTGGGTGGTTCGACCTTCTTAGAAATAGCTCCTGCACCAGTGGCTGTCGCATTTTTGGAAGCAAGTTTCACTTTGTGAGACATCAGTTGTTGTTGGCTGCTGCTCTTTCCTTAGACCATTCTTACAATCTTCTTGCACCAGGTGATTTGAACGTCCTGAAAGTAAAGCCTGAGTTTTTCAAATGTGGGTGCCTGAGGTTCCTGTATTTCAGTGCAACAAACTTTCTCAGTGTGTTAACATTGATGCCTGCATTAATCATCCTACTCAGAGTGATCATCCAGCTGGAGTTAAGTCCAAGTAACATTTTCTCYGTATTGCTGAGAGTATATCAGTGCCTACTTTTCACTTCAGCTAATTTTCCTCTAACTAGGAAGGCTTAATTGCCCACTGGAGTTATACAGCACTTTGCTTTCATATGAAACCCATGTTTTGCTTCCAAGGAAAGAGTGTGGAGCCAATTCTTTTGGCTTCAAATGACAAGTCCAGTTGACAGTCCCTTTTGCCATTTGACTCCTTATAGAATAGCCTTTGGCAGGGCGGTGCGCGAAAACCTTAATTTGTTACAGCTGTCAGAGAGACGTGCATTGCTTTCTTTTCCGTTCTGCCTGCTTTCCTCTGGAAATGAGGTTTTTTCTGTCATGCTCTCTCTCTGACAGGCTGTCCAACCCTATCCTATTTACTTTTTTAATCCATTAGCCAATTTTAGTCCTATTTAGCACTGAGGCAGATGCCTTAATGTTATTGAGTTCTACCACTGTAATGAATAGTAGCAGCCAGACAGAGGAGAGAGATGTAATTATTGCCTATTCTGATGAAAAGATTTCAGTGTGAGCTCAGCTTTTTCTAGGTATCAGACTTTATTAGCTTTGCTGTGAACAAAACTGCCTGGGTTTATATTTTAAGCATTATTGTACCACTTTAATTGGTGGCTTTGCCTCTGTGATTTATCTTGCTATCATGCATCAGAGCCCTAATGAGGGTTCAAAATGCCATTGTGCATGACAATGTTGAGTATGTGGGCTGGTGCTACCAAGCATCAGTGTTACTAAGTCCGGGAGATAACAGAAYTCCATAAGGACAAAAATCTCTTCTTTCATTACTCCCCCTGACCCTGACTCCTTAGTGCCAGTATGGCTCTTAAGAACCCATTTGCACGCTGGCAATATATTTACAGCACAAACAGGACGGGACACCTGGAATCAGGTCTTTGAGAGGTTTATTTCCCACATCAGTCTCATAACATTGTTTTTACAATGTAGACAAGGTGATGTGGCCAGCTCACTGGTTCCACAGAATGCCTAAGAAACTTGACGTTACAGCAAAGCATAAGACAGACCTAGAGTAAGTTTCATCTAATCACATAGAGAAAAGGCATATTGACAATAATTCTATCTAATAATCTTGAAGCATACGTAATTCTGCTTAAAACAATAAGGGCTTATTCTTGACACAATAGCTTGTTCATAGAAGCTTAAGCACAGAGACTTATTCATTTTTAACTTTCTAAAATATACATTAAATAAACTTGTTGCAACTTAGAAGGCGAGCTAACATAAGTTTATTGTTCTATTTCTCACGTCTGCACCATAGCATAGAAATCTTTTTTTGCTGCTTTAGCATCTGTTCTCATAACTTCTGCTTAAGGCCTGCTTTCTTAGCTTTCCTAAAACCCTCTGATTTTTATGGACTCCAGCACTTAGCTGTTCGTGTTTTATGGGAGGGCCAGTATCTGCTGCCTGGGGTTTCCATCCTGAAGCAGAGACTGCAGCATCTTGGGCTGCCAAACACCTTTCCATGCCAGAAATCCTCCTTGAATCATACAGAATTCACCTTCACCAGATTTTGTCCTGGAATCCAGGGTTCCTGCCTGACCTTCTGTGCAGAAACAGTGCTGTGTCTCTTCCCATTGCTGCAGAGCAGCACGCCTGCTGTGGATGGAGGAGCAACGTGGAGACAGTTCACCTCCTCCCTTGTTCCACTAGAAAGATTGTCCCTGTAGTACCATGGCGGCAGGGAGTAATGGAGATTAGGACAAACTAGTCTAGCCATCCCATTGAATCTCTGGGATAGTTCCATCAGTTTACCYGAGGAAGCCAGTTTGATGTGCATAATTCAGACATTTCCTCTCTTACATTATAGTCTCTTACCTTTTGCATCTTGCACATTCTGTAAAAATGTGGCAGAACAAGCATATTTTGCCATCTGGAAAGAAAAAAAATCATAAAGATTATCTATTTGAAATTGCAAAAAGTATGTGTTTGAGAACCTAGTCTTATTTAGTCAAACCCTTGTACAGGGTTTGAGCAACAACATCACACATTGTTTCTAAATTTTAAATTTATTAAAAGGCATATATTGGGAATACACTTAAATGGGTTGTATGTGCAAGTTCAAAAGTTATATGGCTTAGATCGCTGCTTTACTTGTCTTTTAGATTTGAGGTTTAGAATTGACCTTTCAGATTTTCATAAAACAGGCTGGTTTTATTCTGAGTTATGAATCTGAGGCAGAAGTGGCAAATGAGGTGATACATAGCCCAGTAATGTGATTCTTTTTAAAATTCCAGGCTTGGCTCACAATGATGTTCATAGATGATCTTGGTTGACTTCCTGAATAAGTATGCAATAAGTGTATTCTTTTATTCATGTAGCAAGATATTTAAACATTAATTTAAGAGTAAGTCAGCATGTCATGAATAAATACTCCTGCAACTTAGTCTGCTCTGTGGTACCTCTAAATTTTATTYAGACTTTTGTGTTACTCTAGTCATATAAGTGGTTTTTATCAGCAATTGGAAATTGTAAGGTACTTACCACTAATTCTGATAAATAGAGAGAATGAATGTAAGTATGTGCACACTGTGTTAAAAGCTTTTATTTTACTTGTTTTTCATTGGTTCTTATTTTTTCTTCTCATAGAGTATGTCCTAGTTGTACATGCCAGAAGATGTGTGATGAGTTTGCAGATCTGTCTAGCTTCACAATTCTTCCTTCTGCATGCTTTTTTATTGCTACTGTCATGGAATATATTGCCTAATTTGTAAATATGAAAAGCACTGTAAAATGGGAGATAGCAATTTACTTAATACCATGCATGCACAATTTATGTCAGTTTTTTAAATAAATGAGCTCTTCTGTTGGAATACAGGAACCTTTATGCAGAGTGCCTACAAACACTTTCACAGTTAGCAGTCGTCTTAATATTGGTCCTAACTAGTAGAGGACCCAAATTTCTCTGAAATGAAGGATATCATTAATGTTGCTTGACAAATTGGACATATTATGAATAATATCTCAGAAMAAAACAAACTTTTTGTTTTCAAAACTATTGGGCAGAAGGATTTTTTTAATACTGTGCCAATCTTTTTGACTTCCATAAACTGATTTTTGATTTGTAAAGGGTTCTGAGCATAGCCCTGAATTTTCACATGGTCTCTATAGCTTGGCACAGCTGGAGTGCCTGAAGCAGCAACCTGGCTTTCCTTAGGGTTCTCTCTCTGGAACTGAGTAAATTTTGCTCTGGTTTGTGACTCAGGGAGAGAGTTTAAGTGGGTTGGCTATGGGTGGCTTAAGGGAACATAGGAATTTTTGCTTTCCAATTCTGAATTTAGAATATGCATTTCTCATATTCATTTCACATCTGCAGAAGTTATTTGAACAGTATAACATGAATATGTGGAAAGAGGATGAAGATTTCCCATTGAAATTTTGTTTATGTTTTGGTTCTTTTCCTTTTCATTCCAGTGAAATGAAGCAGAAGTTGGACGAAGAGGGTAACAAGTGCAGCATCCTTTCCAAGCAGCAGAAGTTCAACGAGCACTGCTGCATTCGCTGCTGTTCCCCTTTCACATTTCTGATCAACAGCAAGCGACAGTGCCAAGACTGCAAGTATAACATCTGCAAGAGCTGCAGCACTTACCAGAAGAAGGAGAAGGCTTGGATTTGCAGTGTCTGTCAGCAAGCAAGGTAAAAGCCTATTGTTCAGCAACTTTTACAAGGCAGCTGTGGCCTGGCCTGAGCTTTTCCTTGTATTTGTCACTAGTTAACACTGGTGGGATAGGACGTGAAGTACCTGTTTATGTAGAGGTTGATTTATTCCTGATGTGCCTGGTTTTCATAGAGGCTAATTTGTTCTGAGAGTGTTTGGTTACCTGTTGCATTTTCCAGGCTTGTTTAGCTGGACTGATGTATCAGCAAGCAGTAACTGGGCATAGCTTGTGCAGGACTGGGATGTCCTGAAACACCTGGGTTACTAATAGAACCTGTGCACAGATGGTGTTAAGACAGTTAATAGTTTGGCAACTAATCCCCTTGATGGGTTGGAAATGGAAGGAAGAATATTTGTGAATAGATCATCCAGCTGTGACTGTGTTTTAGAGTGCTTTTCTAAATGCCAGCTTATTGGTGGGGATGCCTTGAGCTTACTTTGGCAGGTACCCAAAGAAAATAGTGGTGCAACCTGTTATAATCCATAACATCTGCTAAAGAATATGCTGCCAGGCTTCTATTTGCAGAGGGTATCAGGGATTTACTGTTTCACCCCTCTGAGGGTAACAGAGCCCCAACATTTAAAGATAGCACCAGAAAAACAAAGCAAAACACTTACCAGCAGCAGAGCGGTCATTCCTTGGATGTGACTATTATAGTCCTTGTCTCCAAGTTCCAAAAGCAGCTGTAGCTGTGGTGACATAGTCCTAACCAAAATCCTTTAACTCAGACAAGAAGAGTGAATGAAGTAACTCAATTCCTTATGGTTTAATTTTGACCACTGGTGACTAAAGCAGTGTGCATATGTGACAAGAATGGCTGTTTATTCCTTTCTCTTTAGTGGAGAACGCAGGATGAGGACAAGAGACAAGTCCCTTTGCAATGCTTTATGATACTCCTGTGCTCACCAAAGCCATACTATTCCTTCTTGTTTCCCATTAACACCCACTTGAAATCATGGAATCATTAGGTTGGAAGAGACCTTCAAGATCATCAAGTCCAACCCATGCCCTAACACCTCAATTAAACCATGGCACCAAGTGCTACATTCAATATTTTTGTAAACACATCCAGGGATGATGACTCCACTACCTCCCTGGGCAGACCATTCCAGAACTTTATCACTCTTTCTGTAAAAAACTTTTTCCTGATATCCAACCTGTATTTCCCTTGGCACAGCTTAAGGCTGTGTCCTCTGGTTCTGTCAGTTGCTGCCTGGAGAAAGAGACCAACCCCCACCTGACTACAGCCACCTTTCAGGGAGTTGTAGAGAGTGATAAGGTCACCTCTGAGACTCCTTTTCTCCAGGCTAAACACTCCCAGCTCCCTCAGTCATTCCTCACAGGGTTTGTGTTCCAAGCCCCTCACCAGCCTCGCTGACCTCCTCTGGACACACTTGAGCATCTCAACGTCCTTCCCAAAATGAGGGGCCCAGAACTGGGCACAGCACTCAAGGTGCAGCCTCACCAATGCCAAGTACAGGAGAAGGATGACTTCCCTGCTCCTGCTGGCCACACTATTCCTGATACAGGCCAGGATGCCATAAGCTTTCCTACGAGATCTGTGAATTAAGTTTGTGCCCTTTGACACAGGTCCTTAAAATCAGAGATCCCAGACAATGCCAATTTCCAAATGTCASTCTTTGAAGACAAAGGTGGCTTGTCTTTGGGGCACCTGATCCTTCTCTGCTTTTTACCCTGGAAAACCTACAGAAACCCCCTTTTCCCTGGTGAGGAAACAGATGAATGACAGGAGGATCTTTTCCAGCAACACAGAGAGCCAGTGCATGTTTCTGCCTTAGCCATTCAACCATTTCATATTACACCTCTGTATTCCATTTATCCTGCATTCACCCATATGGGCAGCAGCACAGCAGCCAGGTTTGTGGATGCTGATGAACTGCACTTAAAATATCTTTTGCTGACTCCACAGAAAATGTCTCAGAAGAATTTAATTTCAGAAGAAAAATCTCTAGCTATATCATAAAAATGCTATTTCTGACCCTTGAAGTCACGGCTTTGCCTGTAACTCAGTTATAAACGTTGTCTTTATTTATGAGACCTGAGACACAGCTTGAGTTATTTTTCAGTGAATAAATTAACTAATACTGTTGTTAATCATTTTATATTCTGGTTTATTGGACTGTGCTACTTACAAATCCCTGTAGGTAGAGGAGGGCTAGTATTCCTCAGAGGCTGCTGGTGTATTTTGATTTGGTGGGGGCTTTTTTT